>LR812525.1:67308181-67405681 GCA_903798195.1 Danio kyathit
ATGCAACATTATATAAATCTCAATAGAAAATATCAAAATATAAATGTTGGAATTTAACTACATAATATCTAAATGTAAATAATAATAATAATAATAATAATAATAATAATAATAATAATAATAATATTATTATTATTATTATTATTATTATTATTATTATTATTATTATTATTATTATTATTATTATTAGTAGTAGTAGTAGTAGTAGTAGTATTATTATCATTATTATTATCATTATTATTATTATTATTATTATTATTATTATTATTATTATTATTATTATTATTATTATTATTATCATCATTGTTATTAATAATAAAACTATGAAAATAAAATTAAATAAACTAACTAACAAACAAATAAACTAACAAACAAACAAATAAATAAATAAATAAATAAATAAATAAATAAATAAATAAATAAATAAATAAATAAATAAATAAACATTATTAATCATGTTATTATTTCACTTACAATATAGATACATAAACTGTTGCAGCCTTTGAAGTTAAATCAAACTAACTTTACAAGTCATGTCAACTTACATGAATACAACTGACTTAAGACATCAAGTTAAAATTTGTACTTGTAAATTAATTTGGAACTTGATAAACATAATAAAATAGGTTAAAGTAACCTAAAATCATATGTCATGACTATTTTATCATACTTTATTAGTGTATATTATATACAAAATAATAATAATAATAATAATAATAATAATAATAATAATAATAATAATAATAATTATTATTATTATTATTATTATTATTATTATTATTATTATTATTATTATTGTCAACGTCGTTCTCATCATCGTCATCATCATTATTATCATCATCGTTGTCATTATTATTATTATTATTATTATTATTATTATTATTATTATTATTATTATTATTATTATTTATTCTAATTTATAAACATGGCATACTACATATTAAATGTATTTCCTGAGAAAATAATAATAATAAAACAGCTTCTTCTGAGTGTCCTCTATTGCGGAAAGATGCATTTTTAAGCCAGAGCGTATAGTTGCAACCTCTTTCAGCAAAGGCTAACCAGGTCATGCTAACCATCCAAACTTTGACCTCTTTGTATTGACATGGAAAATCTGTAAATGTGTGTGTGCAGGACGAGCTGTTGTATTGTTCTAACATCAAAGTGCAGCATCAGCTAAATCAGAGCAGATGAAACGAGAGAGAAAACTGATGAGATACAAAAGAGAATGAGACAATGAAAAGGGACAAATTACAGCTCACGTATGGAATATAGATCCAAAGCAGCAGCAGCAGACACCATATAGAAAAATGAAATTGAAATGAGAGAGAACAGCAAATAGAGTGTTTGCAAAAGGAGGGGTTTCGCCAGTCTCCGCGGGGCTTTCAGACGATCCTCAGATGACCCGGCTTTGGATGCTGTTTTGTAATGAGGGATGGGAATGGAAAGAAAAAAAAAAGAGAAAAGATTTGTGTTAAACGCTGCTCTCAGATCAGTCCAAATCTGCAAATAATGCTTTGTCGGAGGGCTATACAATCAGATGTGCTGTTTAATGTAGCATATATGAACATATTACAGTGGGGGAAACACATTCTGGTCACATTTGAGAGCTGATTGCTTGCACAACACCAGATAAGCAAACGCTTCCTTTTCATTTTTTTTTCTTATGCTAATTTGAATTCTGCTCAAAGGAAGTGATGAGAGGGCAACGAAAGGTCCTCATATCCAATTAAACTTAGCTAATCCAACAGATCTAACTGAGTGCTGGCAGACACACACACACACACATACAGTACAAATACACGCACACACACACTGTGTACACTACAAAATACACTCATGCTACTACAGATCAGGTGGCTTCTGCAATGCTTGACAGATAAGAGCCTTGACATACTGTGCACATGTGTGTCTGTGTGAATTGTGTGTGTGTGTGCATACTTGTTTATGAGGACAAACAATTTGATGATTCACTGTTAACGATGTTTGTAAATCACAAATTATTATCATCATCATCATCATCACCATCATCATTATCATTATTATTATTCATTCATTCATTTTCTTTTCGGCTTAGTCCCTTTATTAATCTGGGGTCGCCACAGCGGAATGAACCGCCAACTTATGCAGCATATGTTGTACGCAGCGATCCCATTCCAGCTGCAACCACTGGGAATCACTCACATACACACTCATACACTACGGATAATTTAGCCTACCCAATTCACCAATACCGCACGTCTTTGGACTTGTGGGGGAAACCGAAGCATCCGGAGGAAACCCACGTGAACGCAGGGAGAACATGCAAACTCCACACAGAAACGCCAACTGACCCAGCCGAGGCTCGAACCAGTTAACTTCTTGCTGTGAGGCGACCTTCTTGCAACCTACTGCTCCACCGCGCTGCCATCATCATTAATATTATTATTGTTATTATTATTATTATTATTATTATTATTATTATTATTATTATTATTATTACTGTATTATTATCATTCATTCATGTTCTTTTCGGCGTAGTCACTTTATTAATTAGGGGTTGCCACAGTGGAATGAACCTCCAACTTAGCCACAGGTGTTTTATACGGCGGATACCCTTCCAACCACAGCCCAACACTGGGAAACACCCATACACTCTTGCGTTCACACTCATACACTACGGACAATTTAGCCAACCCAATTCACCTATAGCGCATGTCTTTGTACTGTGGGGGAAATTGGAGCACCCAGAGGAAACCCACACCAACAACGGAAGAACACAATTTGACAATCAATTGTATGATGATACAATGTTAACAATGTTTGAAAATCACACAGTATTTAACTGTAATATTAACTGTATTTTACTGTAGTACAGTTTTGCAATATGTTACTGTATTTTAAAGTAATTTAAAATAACTGTATATTTTACAGTTAATATATACAATACTGTAACTACATATTCAGTATAACTACAAATACAAAATAAATACAGTGTTTTTGCTGTAATTGATTTACAGTAATTTACTGGCAAATTACTGCCAGTAAGCTACTGTAAATTCTATCGGAAAATTGGTAACAGTATGCTCGAGTATGACCTAGGTGTACACTATAAAGGTGATTTACGATAAAATGCCTTGTGTCCGCGTAAATCAAAATGTATTTAAGTACAAATTATAATTAATAATCATATTAAGCAAGGTCTTTTGGTATTGAAAATTTGCCACATGCAATGTTAAAAAAATCTGTCCTCCTTAAATGTTTTAGTTGATTCAAATAGACTTTTTAAAGTCATCTCAATTTACATTGATAAAAAAAAAATATTTCTAAAAATAGATTAAAATAAGTTAAAGCAACAAACATATTTGTTGTCTTGACTTCTTGTCATTCCATGTTTTCTTTATATTATATATATGTATATATACAGTTGAAGTCAGAATTATTAGCCTCCCTGAATTATTAGCCCCCCTGTTTATTTTTTCCTCAATGTCTTTTTTATGGAGATATTTTTTTCAACACATTTCTAAACATAATAACTCATTTCTAATAACTGATTTATTTTATCTTTGCCATGATGACAGTAAATAATATTTTACTAGATATTTTTCTAGACACTTCTATACAGCTTAAAGTGACATTTAAAGGCTTAACTAGGTTAATTAGGTTACCTAGGCAGGTTAGGGTAATTAGGCAAGTTATTGTATAACGATGGTTTGTTTTGTAGGCTATTGAAAAAAATAGCTTAAAGTTCTGAGTTTCTTTAGATGTGCTGACTTTTTGTCTTAATAATATTATACATGTTTTAAACAACGCTATCTCACGGCCAATTCGTAACTTTTTGATTAGTGGCTAACTCGTATGAATTTGCCCATCACCCAATGACGGTTGGGGTTAGGGGTGGGGTTAGGTGCCACGCCTCCTTTTTAAAATCGTACATTTTCGTACGACTGAACTCGTACGAATTCGTACGAATTAGCCACTAAACTGACAAAACGTAAAATACTTACGTTTCCTCATGAGATCAGGCTGGTTTTAAAACATGTCACTATTTTTGTTATTTTGACCAATTGTGATTACATATATGCAATAAAACATAAATCCAGAGCCTTTCCCAAGTGTTATCTTTATATGTAAAGAGGTTAAATAAAATAGTTTATTAACAATTTTATTTTATTTTATTTTATTTTATTTTATTTTATTTTATTTTGTTTTGTTTTGTTTTGTTTTATTTTATTTTATTTTATTTTATTTTATTTTATTTTATTTTATTTTATTTTATTTTAATTTATGACATGACATGACATGACATGCTGTGATGTTAACATGTTGTCTTAGGATAAGGGTTGCTTTGCTGTTTTTACAATATAAAACACATTAAGCCTATGGAGTTGTCATAAACCATAAATACAAGCATGTGCATGTGTGTGTGAGAGAGAGAGAGTGTGTGTGTGTGAGGTTAACAGAGGGATTTGTCTCAGAAGAGAGGGAATCTCTCTTGGAGATGAACATTTTCTTCAGCTGTCGTTCTTTTAGTTATGAAAAATCATACAGCTGGTCCATTACTTATTCATGGGGATTCTGCTGAGGATTTTCTTTCTCCTCATTTCCTTCGTCCCTTCACCCCCTCCTTTCTTTGCCCAGCTCATGCTTAAGCAGAGTCACTGAACTCAAATTAATAGCAGCTTGTTAATTCCTTTTGAAAAAAAAAAAAAAAAAAAAAAAAAAGATGAGAGAGAGAGAGAATGTGTGTATGTGTGTGGGGCTGCACTAAAATAAGAGTAGGCTAAAGGTAAAGGTAAAATGAATGGGAAAGAGGAAGCTGTGAGTTTGCCTTTTGGGTTTTTGATTCCCCTCTGCTATACTGTGACACATGCAGTGGTGAATGTGTGCGCTGCAGATTAACCAGTGACTCACTGGCCGCTTCACATCTCCCTCAAACCAGTCATGCTTTATAGAGCTGCTGCTTAACTGATTTGACTTGAGGACTCCGAATTTAAGTAGTGAATAATACAAGTGGGCTACCACAAACTGTTTATTGTGCAAAACTGAACAAAATCGAATGTAAGCGATTATACTGTATTTGCTTTACTTCATTATTCTCGTGAGCTGATATCCAATGACACTGAACGACACATAAAATGTCATTTCATTTAAAAACAAAATGATCAGTTCTGTTTTTTAAATAGTCAGTTGGTGTTTCTGTGTGGAGTTTGCATGTTCTCCCTATGTTGGTGTGAGTTTCCACCGGGTGCTCCGGTTTCCCCCACAGTCCAAACACATGCACTATAGGGGAATTGAATGAGCTAAATTGGCTGTGATGTATTGTGTGTGAATGTGAGAGAGTAATGGATGTTTCCCAGTGCTGGGTTGCAGCTGGAAGGGCATCCACTGTGTAAAACATGCTGGATAAGCTGGTGGTTCATTCCGCTGTGGCGACCCCTGATTAATAAAGGGACTAAGCCGAAAAAAAAAAAATGAATGAATAAATGAATGAATAAAATAATCAAGTTTACAAATATAAAAATGGATGTTCTTCATTCTGTAATGAGTAACTTTACTTGTAAAGTAGCATTTTAATCAATCAACTGATTTCAGTTTAACATGGTTTTAATTCATTTTAAATAATATATAATGTTTTATAATTATACATACTCAATGTATTTTGTTTTTATGTGCAGCAGAGAAAATGATATGTGCAAACATGCATCAAAGCATAGTAAAGAAAGCAAAAATACAGTAAACAGACTAAACAATTAAAATATTAAAATGTATAAAAATAATGAAACATATAAAAATTAAATAAATAAAATATACAAAAATATAATATATTAGCCTCTTTATATACAGTTATTAAAAAAAAAATATAAATATACGATTAGAAAGTTTGGATTTGGATGTGCTGAATATTTGTCTAAAAAATTGTGGTTATATTCTCAAAATTTTCTTTTTTAATTATCATTTTAAATGTGGAACAAATGATAATTTACTCCAACTCTTAGCAAAAAAAAAATTAATAAATAAATAAAATAAAAAACATAAACCCAGAGCATTTTCCAAGTGTTCTCATTATATACAAACAGTTTAAATAAAATAGTGACAAAAATATTTTGTTTAATTTAATTTAATTTAATTTAATTTAATTTTATTTTATTTTATTTTATTTTATTTTATTTTATTTTATTTTATTTTTATTTATTTATTTTTTTTATTTATTTATTTTTTTTTATTTTATTTATGACATACTGTATATTTTGCTTTCCTTTTAGCATTTAGCATTGCTTTTACTTCTTGTCCAGGTATGTGACCCTTTAGTATCACAGCTCTGGTATCAAAAATAATCTGGATAAAGGAAGCTGGTCTTGAGCCACAGGTTGGTGTCCTGTTTGCATATGTTGTAGAAGTGTTTCTTTGGATGTGCTGAATATTTGTCTAAACAATTGTGATTATATGGCAACATTTTTTTTTTATTATTTTAAATGTGAAATAAACGTAATCACTAATTATAATTTACTCGAACTCTTAGCAATTAAACATAAACCAAGAGCATTTTCCATGTCTTCCCTTTGTATATAAACATTTAAATAAAATAGTGACAAAGATATTTTTATTTTATGTAATTTTAATTTAATTTAATTTAATTTAATTTAATTTAATTTAATTTAATTTAATTTAATTTAATTTAATTTAATTTAATTTAACATACTGTATTTATTTTGCTTTCTTTTTAGCACTTAGCATTGTTTTTCCTTCTTGTCCAGGTATGTGACCCTTTAGTATCACAGCTCTGGTATCAGATATAATCTGGATAAAGGAAGCTGGTCTTGAAACCACAGGTCGGTGTCTGGTTTGCATAGGTTGTAGTAGTGTTCAAACCAGGAAAAAAAGAAACTCTGTAACCTGGCAATGTTTTCATCTGGACACGGCCAGTTGACATTATTCAAATGCTCTGGGCTACTCGATAAACAGCACCTTTATGTATATTTATACACACTTCTGTGATTTGAATTTGCTGGGATTTTGTCGAAAGCCTGTTCCAACACACATCATTCCGTTTATTGCTTTATGTAACCACAACGAGCCCGAAGCCATCCTGCATAACTTTCTTACAACTGCGACATGTAAACTTGCCGTCTCCTCCATCACGGGGACATAAAACAGACGCCATCCAGTTAAACATGTGCAGGTTGTTTCTGCTCAGTCTAATCAGTGAAATACAACAGGTACTGTAAATGTGTCAGCCGATATTTACACATCAAGCCAACATGCTGATACTCGATCCGGTCATATTTTAAACAATTCTCTAATTCATGTGATAAACAGTAACAGTATTGTTTCAATGGGGCTAGTTGTGTTTGGATAAACCCAGACCCGGCGATTCTGAATGATATTTGATATATAGAATTACAAATACACGAACAGCAGTTTTGTTATCGTATGTAACACGGCGTCTTGGATATTGTGCAGACAAAATATTGACAAAACCTGTTTAGACTTACCAGCAATGATCTAACATGTGTGTAAATGTGTGTGTGTGTTATGTTCAGCCAGATAAATCATTATCCACTGCAATATCTGTTATGATTGGCTTTTTTACTTCTCATATTTAAGAATTTGAGCGCTGCTGTCTACTTTTGGCATATATTTCAAGGCTAATTTCTGTCCAATGTCAGCACCTGCCAAGCCAGATTCCTCTGGCGAGAAATAACATCTGATTCTGATTCTGGTCAGCATTAATGGTGGATCAAGTTGCAAAGTTTTAATATATATAATATGCTTTTTTCTGGTTTTAATATGACTTGGAAGAGGGCCATTTAAATGCCACCATTGTGGTTTCCAAAGAGGACATACATGAGATTTGAGAGTCTTATGATGCAGGCGAGTCGTGACGAGCAGCATTAGCATGTTTGTGTTAACGCTCGTGCGTTGCCTCATTATAGTCATTTAAGAAGTGCAGCATGTGCTGTCTTGGCTCTTGATGTGTGTTTGTCAAAGAAATAGAGGATAAGAGTGTGCGTGTGAGTAAATGTCGGTGCCTTTGAACTGGTAAAGAAACCTGCCAGACGAGTTTAAAGCATGTTGTGACACACAAACATATTTTTAAACCATAATAGGTCAATTAAATCTTTTGCTCACATTTTTCACATCCGGACATTGATTTGGATAATTCAGTTTAGTTCCTTCGAGCAATTTAAAGGGCAGCTATGATGAAAATCATCTTTTGTAAGCTGTTTGGACAGAACTGTGTGTAGGTATAGGTCATATTGGGGTGATATAAACACAATAAATCTTTTTTTTTTTTTTTTTAATTGCCTGACATTAAAATAGGATCCAAAACCTTCCCATTTTGAGGCCGACCCACAACGTGACGTAGGAGTGCAGTTTCCCCGCCCTCTGAATTTATTGACAGTCGCATATTAACATGTTTCCGTATAGTAACTTGTATAATCATATCAACAAGACAGGAGATGCGCAAAGCAACCGGGATTAAAAGATCTGTTCAGCTCTCTGTGATCATCAATCATCATCAAATGTGATCAAGAATGAGTTTTACAAGTTTATAATGTTTTTAAAACAGTGCATGTTTGTAATGAATTACAGAGATTTTACCTCCTTCATCAGCACAGCCGCATGTCAGTACAATTATAAAAGAAGACGCTTCCATCCCGGTTTGTGGACGTTAAATCAGGTTTATTTTGTACATTAAGATAACGGATATCCATACAGCAGTGGATATTAACGTGTATCCTGTCACATTTGGCATGTGTAACAACATTGTGTGTGACTCATCGTTGCGGAAAGGCTTGAATTAACTTCACAACAAATAAATCAAATAATCATTGGGAAAGTTCTTACTGTAGTAATTTTCACAAACGTTACGTGAGATCTACTTCCTTCATGTCTGTCACTGTGCTGTTTATCTGATGCAGCCGGAAACAGAGACATTCTGACAGGCACGTGGAAACAGTGGGCGTGGATAACTAGCATTAAAGGCACAGGCAACATTAACAGCCACATTGTGTTCAGAGCAGAAAATCTAATATTCTGAAAGGTATAATGAATAATCTGATGGGTGTTTTGAGCTGAAACTTTACAGACACATTATGGAGACACAAAAGATTTATCTTACATCTTGAAAAAGGGGTAAAATAGGTGCCCTTTAATGTTATACTTACTAATGTAATATAATATAATATAATATAATATAATATAATATAATATAATATAATATAATATAATATAATATAATATAATATAATATAATATAATATAATATATCGATTCTAATAGTCATTTTCTATTTCCTTTATCAAAATGTACATTTTTAAACACCTGTGAGATTAAATGAACAAATGAAATGAATACATTTACTTTATATATTGAATCCATTCAGCCGATCTACAGGTCTGGCATGTAGCACTTTTAGCTTAGCTTAGCATAAATCATGCAATATGATTAGAACATTAGCATATCGCTCAAAAATGACCGACTGAGTTTTGATAAGTTTCCTATTTAAAGCCTAACTCTTCCGTGTTACATCATGTACGTATATATAGACCTATAGAAAATGAAAAGTTCCTATTTTACACCAGAAGGAGAGTGTAGTTCCTAGCCATTTCATTATAAAATAGCAACTTTTAATTTTATGTTGGTCTTAATACACAATGTGCAATGACTAAGATTTAACTACAAAAGATTCAAGCTTTAAATAGGAGCATTTTCAAAAATACTTGGTCATTTTTGAGCGAGATGTTAACGATTCAATCCTATTTAATGATCTATGCTAAGCTAAGTTAAGCTAAGCTAAGCTAAAATTGCTCCCACCAGGCAAGGATATATTTATAAATGGTAAAACTTAACTGTTTAACTCTGGGGGGAGTGAGTTAAATGAGCATTTTCATTCATTCGTTTTCCTTCGGCTTAGTCCCTTTATTCATCAGGGGTCGCTACAGCGGAATGAGCTATCAACTATTCCAGCATGCTGTTACTATTACGCAGCGATTGCCCTTCCAGATACTGGGAAACACCCATACACTCATTCACACACAAAATAAATCAAGTGAAGTGTTCCTTTAATCGAGGCATCACGGTGGCGCAGTGGGTAGCACGATCGCCTCACAGAAAGAAGATCGCTAGTTCAAGTCCTGTCTGGGTCAGTTAGTGTTTATGTTTATAGTTTGCATGTTCTTCCCTTGTTGGCGTGGGTTTCCTCCTGGTGCTCCGGTTTCCCCCACAGTCTAAACTAAATTGGACATAGTGTATATGTGTGAATACAAGAGTGCATGGGTGTTTCCCAGTGTTCCCAGCTTAAAACATGTGCTGGATAAGTTGGTGGCTCATTTCGCTGTGGCTACCCCTGATGAATAAAGGGACTAAGCCAAAACGAAAATGAATAAATGAATATTCCTTTAATCCATAATAACATATGGTGTTCCGTTCACAAGGCACCAGTATACTTCATAATGTGAATCAATAAATATAAAACACGGGCATGATTTTATTTATGTATCTCTTGAATACACATGTTAGAGTGTGTCTTTTTTCACAATGTGACACTTGTTTTCTTCATCTCACGTTACAGAATTAATTGCGATCACCTGTAGTCTGTGAACAGGTGGAACATTTGAGGTTTCTCTCTTTCTCTGTGTTTATCTGTGTTCATATCTCTCTCTGGTCTACTTGGCCAGAAAGGCCCTCGTGTCATTTGATCAAGCTAGTTGTCCTCGTCCATTTGGCCATTAACCTGTCAACCTGTTGATCTCACAGTGGCCTGTGGAGCAGCTGCTCTAATGGGCCGACAGAGATCACAGTCAGCCAATCAATGAGCAGTAGCCAGCTTTCCATTTGTTTGTAAAGTGGTATATTCAAAAACAGGTTGTTTTAAGTGAGGGGGTGGGGGGGTTGGGTTAAAGAGGGGAGTAGGGTGCTGTCTTTCTACTTCACACTTCTCTTGTGTTATTTGTCACTTGTTTTAAATCACGTTTTTTTTTTTTTTTAATATAAACTGTTTAATTTATGTTTTATGTGATATTTCAAACTACAGGCAGCACAGTGGCTCAGTGGTTAGCACTGTTGTCTCACAACAAGAAGGTCACTAGTTTGAGTCCTGGCTGGGTCATTTGGCATTTCTGTGTGGAGTTTGCATGTTCTTCCTCGTGTTCACATGGGTTTCCTCCGGGTGCTCCTGTTTCCCCCACAGTCCAAACACATGCGCTATAGTTGAATTGAAGAAACTAAATTGGCCGTAGTGTATGTGTGTGAATGAGTGTGGGTGTTTTCCAGTGCTGGGTTGCAGATGGAAGGGCATCCACTGTGTAAAACACATGCTAGATAAGATGGTGGTTCATTCTGCTGTGGTGACCCCTGATAAATAAAGGGACTAAGCTGAAGAGAAAATGAATGAATAAGTGAATTTCAAACTAGAGTTGAAGGCAGAATTCTTATTAGATTTTGGTTGAGTTTAGTTTAGTGCTGTTCATCGGAGAGAAGACACTTTTTAAACATAATACTTCATATTAAAATTACAATTAATAACTAGTTTCTAAAACATAATTCATTTTGAATTTGCCATGATAACAGTACATAATACTAGCTTTTTTTATAATACAAGTTATTTTTCATAATTTACAAGTTATTTATTTATTTATTTATTTTTTTGTTTTAGGTCTATAATCAACCTAATTTAAAATTAAGCTGAATACTAAAAGGCTTAACTAATTAGGTTAACTAGGCAAATTATGATTTGTGTGTAACTAGGCATTGGCAATAATAATATAATAACGATCTTACGGAGGATAATAATATTTATTGACTTCAAATTATTTTAAATAATAAAATAACTGCTATTATTCCAGCTAAACTAAATTAAATTAGACTTTCTTTAGAAGGAAATATACATAATAAATACTGTGAAAATGGCCTATCTCTTAAACCACTTGTGAAATGCTTAAAAAAAAAGACTAAAATTTCAAAAGGAGGGCTAAAAATGTAGCTGTCAACTATAGGCTTTATAAGTAATATTAAAAACATCCTATTATACACAATTTCCACAGCATACATTGGATCTTCATAAATGAAAATACAGCAAACCAAATATTATACTTATTTATTTTAATAAATTATAATATATTTAAATATACAATGATATTTATACATTATTCATTCACTCATTCATTGATAAATTCATTCATTTCTTTTCGGCTCAGTCCCCTTATTAATCAGGGGTTGCCACAGCAGAATGAACCACCAACTTATCCAGCATATGTTTTACGCAGTGGATGCCGTTCCAGCCGCAACCCATCACTAGGAAACACCCATACACTTTCATTCATCTTACCCAATTTACCTATACCTATATGTCTTTGGACTGTGGAAGTACCCAAAACCTTCTTGCTGTGAAGTTTGTACTAACCAGTGAGCCACCATGTCGCCCTCAAGTACATACAGTAACCTAAGGCATGTGTTGTAAAATCAATATTTGAAGATATCCCCTTGCTTTGTTTGAGAGAACTTTTGTAATCTATAATTCTGTGAGAGTTTATCTCAAAACTCTGCCATTTGTCTTTCTCCCATCTTTCCAGTATGGCGTGTGTGTCTTATTTGTTTAGCAGGCCCTAGGGATGTTTTCACGCTGCTAATAATACGTTTGACTCTCTGCTGCCCTCAGGCAAGGAGCCACTGAGTCAAACCAATACACTGACAACATGTGGAAGCCACACATTTACCACTCAAACTAATCCACTCGCCCTGTATCATTTCCAGTTATTGTACCTGTTTTATCTTGTTTACCTGGAGAGGAAGATGAACCAAAATCAGTACGAAATGACAGCTTTTTCTGAAGGCAACAACTTCAAAGCTGCACCAAAGTTCACTCTCTATATTTCAGTCAGAAGAACAGATGATAGAGCATTCTTATTTTAGAAACTACCATTATATATAACCATTAATTTTTTTTTGTTCAAAATTAAAAATGTCAACTTTTAAAAGTATTAAATCATTATCATTTTTATTATCATTATATATAAATTATACTTGTAGATTATTATTATTATTATTATTAACATTATTATTATTATTATTATTATTATTATTATTATTATTATTGTTAATAGTAGTAGTATTATTATTAAAAAAAAAAAAAAAAAAAAAAAAAAAAAATAATAATAATAATAATAATAATAATAATAATAATAAATAAATACACCAATGTTTTGAAGTACTAATATATACACAGTAAAAAAAAATAAATAAAACAATTGTAAGCATGTGGTGATGAGAAAGTATGACTAGGCATTGGACAATGGTGGTTTGTTCTGTAACGAATCAATATAATATTATTCTTATGGAAAGTCATAAGATGAACCAATGCTCATCACAAACAACTTATTTATCACAATATTAAAGTGATGCAATAAATATTATTTAGATGTAACATAAACACTATAGTGCACCTCATTGATAAGAAAAATGTAAATAAAATAAAATAAAATAAAATAAAATAAAATAAAATAAAATAAAATAAAATAAAATAAAATAAAATAAAATAAAATAAAATAAAACAAAAATAACCATAGTAATGTCAATAAAAAGCACAAAAAGTGAAGTGTCATGCAGAAAATTCTGGGAAAGTCAGTTTACGGTTAATCACTGTATTTTTTAAGAAAACTTACCATTACTGGTTACAGATTTTTTACTGTAGAAATTTTACAGTTAGTTACTGTACAGTTGATTTTTTTTTTTTTTTACAGTGCAGAGAGTGAACTTTTTGGGCTCTATTTTAACAGTCTAGACGCAAAGTCTAAAACACAAGGCGCAAAATCATTAAGGGCATGTCTGAATCCATTTTTGTTATTTTAAGGATGGAAAAATAGGCTTTGCACCACAGTGCATGGTCTAACAGGGCTTGTGCTTATTTTCTTAATGAGTTATGGGTGTGTTTTGAGCATAACATGCATTAAACCAATCAGAGTCTCATCTGCTATTCCTTTTAAGAGTCAGTTGTGTTGTGCCATTGTGCATTTGCTTTTTACATGGTGGACTTTGTAAGTGGAAAAACTGAACGCTTCACTAGTGAGAAAACAGTTAATCAGACCATCTGCAGCACAAGGATAAACAACGAGCCTCCTCCATTCGGCCTCTTTACTTTACTTTTACTCTTTACTTTACTCCTTTACTTTGGTGGATAAGGAAACTGTGTTGTACGCACTCCACTGAAGACATCCATCAGCCTACATATTTAATTTAGTTTTTTAAGCGCAAAGATTTGTTTCAAAACTATTTCTAAATTTAGTTCTAATTTCCAGCAAACGAATAAATGAACAATAATAACTAAGTGTGGTCAAAGAATTGAGTTATATCCAAACACACGTCCTGTTCTTATGCTCCATATGGTGATGCAGACGTCTCCAAAACCCCACAGGTGGACAGATCTAAACTTGTTCTTATTAAAACAAATATAAATATGCATATAATAAATGCTGCTAATAATAATAACATTATGCAAATGCAAATTGTCATAAATAAACAGAAAAAAGACCCATGACATGAAGAAGGCATGGAGGTAGTGGATTTTATATATATTTGTAACATTTTAATCCTTTAATTTATTAGTTTTTTTCATATGTAAATATATTTGTGTATTGCTGTGCATCCTGTGTGTATTAAGCAGTGTGTAAGTGTTTGGACCAGCATAAGTGCGTAACTAACTCACTCTGTACTGGACTTAGCTTTTAGCTTTTAGTGCAGTCTATTTCAGTTCTTCAAAATAGCAATGCACCAACGATGCGCCTTAACACACCTCCTTTCTAGACCGGAACACCCATGAGTCCACAAAGTGGCACAAATGGATTTGCTCTTTAAACAGCGTGGCACAAAATGGGAAAATTATGGTTGTGCTGGTCTGAAAATAGTAACAAATCGGGCCAAAAACATCTCGCACCTTATTGCACCGGGTGTATGATAGGGTCCTTAGTATTGCATTTGGAGTGTTTAACCAAATCATTCTTTGCCTTTTTTAATGGATATTTCTGTACCCTAAAACCAAACGTTTACATCTCCAACTAATCCACTCACCCTGCATATGATTTCCAGTTTTATCTGGCATATACCTGGAGAGAAAGCTGATCCCAGATCTGTACAAAATGGCAGCTTCTTCTAAAAGCAACAACTCCAAAGCTGCACAAAAGTTCACTTGTGATATTTCAATTAGGGAGAGAGCAAACGTGAGCACACACAGGTGCATCTAATCTCAGAGACTCAGATCTGGGATGGAAAGAGACGGAGAGCAAGGAGCGAGAATGAACTCCAAGAAGTCCCGCGGGCACTCGGGGGGAGTTTTCATTTTTACATGGGGATTAGGATGGGTATCTCCGTCATTGGCGTGGCGATGGAGGCTCTGATAGCACCTCTCTTTGAAGCAGGCTGATGTTTCGGGGCCGCTATCCTTCTATCTTTGGAGAAACCAAATCTCGCACAGCTCGCAGACGCCTGTTTTGAAAGGAACGAAGACAGGAGAGCGGTGGAGATGATATGATTTTTTTTTTTTTTTTTTGGTGGGTCTTTTTATGGCCAGTGGAATTGTTGAAAGAAGCTCAAGCCTCACTTGCACCAGCATCTCCGTGATGAGACGAGAGAGAGAGTCTTTGTTATCTACCAGGCTGAATTTAGAAAGAGGGAGAAAGGGGAATTTAATCGAATATAAAAACATTCAATGTTTCCAAATACGTCTCCTAAAAACTACATTAGTTGTATTACTTTTGGGCATAGAAAAATAAGTGTATATGATGATTATAAACATTTATTTTGACAATTATAGCTTAAATAAATAAATAAATAAATAAATAAATAAATAAATAAATTGGATGATGGGTAGACAGATAGATACTAATAATAATAATAATAATAATAATAATAATAATAATAATAATAATAATAATAATAATAATAATAATAATAATAATAATGCTCTAAAACCTAACATCAGTGTTTATTTTGTTTAGTATTCCACATTTTAATAACTTAGCTATCTCTGTACATTGATCAGAGATATGAGAATATATCTTTAATAAAAAAATACACTCTATGAGAGTGTGAAGTATGTTGACTGTAGAAAGAGACACTCTCTAATTACAGCTAACAGAGAAATCTGGCCTTGCCTGTAAACAAGTAGGTATTTCACCACTAGCTCTGAAATGATATTATTTTTGTGATGTTTTTCAATTTGCCTGAGGGCCAAAAGGGAACCCACAGGACTTGTCTGGACAAGAGCCAAACCCAAATACATTTCCTCGTTCATTCACGTTCACTTATATGCAAAGCGACTGTCGATAACACCCTTTCATCTTGTTTTTAATCAGTTCATGCTTCTATTTTTTCTTTCTTTCATTATTTTTTATATTCACTGGAATAAGTACATCTATTTTCTAGAACATGGAGATTCAAAATAAGCTTCACTTGTATCAGTTTTTACTTTTATATATTACTGAAATGATTTCAAATTTTTCAGCATCAGGATTCTAATGATGTTTTTAATTATTAAAACAGTTTTATGTTTATATATTATCATTAGAAATTTTTGAGATGTGCTTGTAACAGTTATTTGTTATTGTATTAATTGTATTATTTACAGTTGAAGTCAGAATTATTAGCCCCACTTTGAATTTTTTTTTTCTTTTTTTAAATATTTCCTAAATAACGTTTAACAGAGCAAGGACATTTTTACAGTATGTCTGATAATATTATTATAATAATTTATTCAGCTAGAATAAAATCAGTTATTACAATTTGCAAAATTACACTGGAAAAAGACAACTTTTGGGAGACATGTCTTGTGGTCTGATGGAACTAAGATTGAACAGTTTGGCCATAATGACCAGTGTTACACTTGGAGGAAAAAGGGAAAAGCTTACAAGCCTTGGAACACCATCACAACTGTGAATTATGGGGGCAGCAGCATCATATTGTGGGGCTGTTTTGCTGCAGGAGGGACTGGTCCACTTCACAGCATAGATGGCATCATGAAGAAAGAACATTATGTAGAAATACTGAAGCAACATCTCAAGACATCAGTCAGGAAATTAAAACTTGGCCACAAATGGGTCTTTCAAACAGACCATGACCATAAGCATACTGCCCAATTAGTTAAAATGTGCTTTAAGGACAACAGAGTCAATGTTTTGGAGTGGCCATCACAAAGCCCTGAATTCAATCCTATAGAAAATTTGTGGGCAGAGTTGAAAAAGCTTGTGCGAGCAAGACTGCCAACAAATCTGACTCAGTTACACCAATTCTGTCAGGAGGAATGGGCCAAAATTCCTTCAAACTATTGTGAGGAGCTTGTGGAAGGATACCCAAAACATTTGACCAAAGTTATACAGTTTAAAAGCAAAGCTAAAAAAATACCAAGAAAATGTATGTAAACTTTTGACTGTCTAGAAATTAACAAAAAAAATAAAATAAAAATCTCATTATTCTGGCATTTAGAAAATGTAAATGATTTAGGTAATCCTAACGGACCTAAAATAGTAAAAGTTTAGTATGATTTACCATCAGACATTTAAAAAAAAAATGGTTATGTTCTTTTTTTTAGAGTGTATGTAAACTTCTAGTTTCAAGTATATATGTATATATATATATATATATATATATATATATATGTATATATATATATATATATATATATATATATATATATATATATATATATATATATATATATATATATATATATATATATATATATATATATATATATATATATATGTGTTAGGGGTGTAACGGATCACAAATCTCAGGGTTTGGATCACACTACGGTTTGTGAGTCATGGATTGGACTACTTTTCGGATCAGCAAAAAAAGGAGAAAACAAATGTAATTTGCTTTTTTATGTATTATTGTTACTGCAGGGGATTGGAATTCTGAAGATTTTGAACTTGCAACAGATTTTGTATTTTTTTTTTTTTTAATGTGACAACTAAAACTAGCCACCCAAACAGAAAATAGTATTTTCCAGGTGTTTGCCAGGAATACTGTACATGCATACATTTGCAGAAACCTAATTGTGTCAGAGCAGGCGTCTGTGTTGAGTCATGTTACCTCAAGGGTCGTTTATATCAGAGCGTGAGCGTGGATTTGTGTGTATTATGTTGTAACATCAGTAGTTTGATCACTTCTTCAGCACCTTTGCATGTAATGACCATCACAGTGTGAACAGCGGGCTAATCTGGCATTGCCCTGAGCTCCTTCTTTCTCTCTCTCTCTGCTTCTGTTTGTTCAGACATTAGAGCATAATTACTCCTCTGGAATAATTGTTTTCTTAATCGCAGCTATCATAATTGTCTTGTGGACCTGGGCTGAGAAACAGGGGAGTGAGTTTATTGATGAAGGACGCTCAATGACAGTCTGTGTGTGGGTATGTATGTGTGTACTGTGTGGTGTGTGGCAGGCAGGGATGTTTTGAGTAATGTGTCCACAGCCCCCGGAAATGGAGTTTTGCTTTTCTGTCACATTGACATTGATTTATTCATGATAAACACCTTCTTGTGCTCCAGTCCAGCAAAAGGTCCTCTGTTATACAGGAAATGAAGAGCATGAAAAAAAGTAAAGGAAACATTCAAAAATATATAACAGTTTCGAAAAATAACACAGAACATACATGTTTGTGTGTGTGTGTGTGTGTATAGCTAGTATTTCTCTGTAAGGACCAGGGAGTTTGACCCTTGGGGACATTTCTTTTGGTTCCCAAGAGGAAAATGGCTTCATAAATCACACAGGATGAAGTAATTTGAAATGTAAAAATGCAGATTGTTTCCTGTGAGGGTTGGGTTTAGAGGTTTGGTTGGGGTATGGAAATAGTATATACAGTTTGTACATTATAAAAATCAATAAGGATAGATGTATAAGGATAGATGTACATACGGATAGATGTACAAGTGTGCGTGAGTGTGCTGGTTTATGTATAAAGAGGATAGAAAGAAGTTACAATTGTCAAAACTTACTTTTTGGAACAAACTGATTTTTATATATGTATGTGTCAATAATAATTTTAAAAATACTTTAAAAATTACCTTATTTCTTAACGCAAACTTTTCAGTTTTTTTTACTCTTTTATTGTAAACTTGCTCAATTATAGTTTTTTAACAATTTAAATTGTTTTTTTTTTTTGTTATTATTTTTATTATTTTCTCTCAGATGATTTGTTTGTTTATAATTCATACAATGTATTTGTTTTATTTTGAGGGGATAGTGGGAAATTAAGAAAAATAAAATGTAAAAATAATTGTTTCTATTTTGCATTGTATACTACTATGTATGGTCTTGTTAAACACCAATAAAAAAGCCTTATTTAATTTTTTTTATAGATTTTTGTTATTTAAAATAATATGTTTTTATTTTATTTTATTTTATTTTATTTTATTTTATTTTATTTTATTTTATTTTATTTATTTATTTTATTTTATTTTATTTTATTTTATTTTATTTTATTTTATTTTATTTTATTTTATTTTATTTTATTTTGTGCATGTACTTCCACCATCTTTCTTCTTAGTCTGACCCAAAGAGAACTGTTTGAAAACCAAATTACATTATTATTAATGAACTCTTATCATTTTAATAGATTACTCTAGGTGTTAATAGAGGTAAAAAATAGATTTCTGGATATCTACAAAAGTATTTTACTAGTTAAAAACCATTGAAGATATAAGTAATTAAATGTTCACTATTTGTAAAGGTAAATTCAGATATCAGCTACCTGCGTTATCAACAATGAATGTGTTACTATAAAAGTGTGAATTACTGATATCAAGAATTAATTTGATCCTAGTTGAAATGTAAAATCTTGATATCAGTTAAATGTATTTCAGCATGTTACATTTGTTATTTTGGATAGAAAATATATGTCTACTTAAGTTCCACTCAGTATAACAGAAGTTTATGTAGCAGAATATCTTGTCAAGACACGTTTAGTACAATAACCATTTGATGACAAACAAATAAAAGAGACCCTATTAAAGAATCACAGTACAGCAACAAAATGCTAATTCATTGTTATTTGTTTATTTAATAATTTATTTATTTGTGTATATATTTGTTATTTTTTAGGGTTTTTTCACCTTTTATTAGAATAGGATAGTTGAGGACAGACAGGACAGCATTGGTAGCAGAGAGAGGGGGAGAATCGGCATAGGAGCTCGAGCCGGAAATCAAACTCGGATCTTCATGAGCACCATGGTGCTACAGTATATGTCAGCGTACTTAACTTATAACTTAAATATTGGGTCACACTTTATTTTGATGGTCCGATTGTTGAATTTAGGTTACATTGCATCTACATGCCAACTCATTAAAGTATAAGTAGACTGTTTGAGGTTAGAGTTTAGTGTAAGATGACATGTTCTTGCAAAGTTTCTTATAGTCAGTTAAATGTCTGTTGAAGGAGCAGTGTCAAATAATATTAAGCAGACAGTCTACTAATACTCAAATGGACTCAAGTGTTACCAAATATTTATACTTTATTTAGTTTTACTTTTACACATAGATATCTGGTTTTTGATTTATTTTATTTTCACATGTTGGCATTATTTTTTAAGTTGTTTAAAACATTTACCAATTTATTTGAATACTTTCATATGCATTTCATTTTAATATGCCTGCCATGTATGCTTTAAATCACTTTTGCTGTTGTAATTGAAAGTAGACACTAAAAGGGAACACAAACATGGGGTAAGATCAAGTTCTAACCACAAAATTTTTATGCCAAGTCTCTTGTCACACATTATTTTCTCACCATCTCAATCTTCGTCTTAACACATTATTTTATTGTATTTTTAAAATATAATTTTATTACATGTATTTATTTACAGAAGCCCTGCAGGGCACAGCACACGATTGTTTGTTTGTTTAGCACAATTTGAATGAAAGAACAATACGAGAACAGACACCAGAAAAGAAATATGTGCAGCACATATTTGAAATCCAAATGAGTTTATTTGGATAGTCATCTTGTTAATGACCTACTGCTTAGCTGAAGCGTCTAAAGATTGGAGAGAAAAGAGAAAGAAACAGAAAATCAACATGGGGACTGAGTATATTAAACATTAGATGATGAGAATGGTTTAATTCATTATAATCTGATTGTTTCTGGATGATGGAATAACTTACTATTGTGGCTGTTTTAAACTGAAACTGAACTGGCAGTCATGAGTGCTGTTCAGACAAGATTAGTTTTCTAAATACCATTTGAGTTTCAGCTATTAATAGAAGACATCTTCAATTCGAGTATGATTGAAATCTGTTTAGAAGAGCATCATGAATCCTATTCAAATGAATACAATCAAATTTTTTTAGACTGCTAAGGTTTTGAATTAAAACAAGAGAAAGAAATAGGCACATACTGTAGTATTGGCCTAATGGACCCATATAGAATAGGGTTTTGATTAAAAAAAATGTATGAACATTTATATGCATTTATGAATGTATTATATCAGCAAAACAAACAAAAAAAATCTAATTACCATTCATACGAGGTGTTTGTATTGCAGCGTCTATGGGGCTGAGAGTAAATTTGACGTTATTCTCTCCTCTGGCTGCCGTCATCAGTCTTACACTATTTTTCCCCTTTTTATGAAAGTCTTTATAACACCATCATGGATTTTTTATTTTATTATTTCATCAAATAAGATTGTAAAAAAATAATTGGTTGTACTCTCCCATTCACTGCACTCTAATTTGTCCCAACTATGACGACTTCCGCCACTGCGAAACCCAGAAATGTGAAAAGGGTCTATACAGATTAGAATATTTTATTTACTGTTTGGTTAAAAATGACTGTTTTAATGTTTTCATTTCTTCTTTGGATAACAAATCTGAATGTTCAGTCTCGGTTTGTCCCTCAAAAATCATTGTAGTACTTGTAGCTCAAGAAAAAAATGTGTTATTATTACAGTTGAAAGCATTTATGATGACTTATAGTTTTGTGAAAACTACAGATATAGTAGTACATTCTGAATAGGAAACTGAAAAGAAAGTTTATTTAATATATAATAACTGTTTTTTTTTTTTTTTTTTAGGTGACACATTGTTTTCTAGGTGACAAGTAACAATTGTGCAGATAACATTGCCTCTACTGGCATTTCAGTCCGTAGTCCATGGGGTTGACTGTTCTGAGTAGTTGTATTTTATTTTTAGGAACATTTATTTAAACCAGTGCAACAAGAACTGTTATTTTAGTTATTATACTGTGTAAAGGTCAAAATAAATAAGCAGTGTTGTAAAAAATAACATTCACAAATCACATTTCTACTTAATCAGGAATAGATTTCCACAATATCTCCTGATTTATAGCTTAGCTTGAGTATTCTATTCTATTCTATTCTATTCTATTCTATTCTATTCTATTCTATTCTATTCTATTCTATTCTATTCTATTATATTATATTATATTATATTATATTATATTATATTATATAATATTATATTCTACAACATATTGTGGTGGGCAACCCAGTGGCGCAGTGGGTAGTGCTGTTGCCTCACAGCAAGAACGTCGCTGGGTCGCAGGTTCGAACCTCGGCTGGGCTGGGTCAGTTGGCGTTTCTGTGTGGAGTTTGCATGTTCTCCCTGGGTTTGCGTGGGTTTCCTCCGGGTGCTCCGGTTTCCCCCACAGTCCAAAGACATGCAGTACAGGTGAATTGGGTAAGCTAAATTGTCCATAGTGTATGAGTGTGAATGTGTGTGTGGAAGTTCCCAGAGATGGGTTGCGGCTGGAAGGGCATCCGCTGCGTAAAATCGTGCTGGATAAGTTGGCGGTTCATTCCGCTGTGGCGACCCCGCAAGGGACAAAGCCGACAAGAAAATGAATGAATGAATGAACATATTGTGGTTTCTGCAAACAAACTTCATTGGGTGTTTGATCACACTTTACAATAAGACTGCATTAGTTATTGCATTTGTTAATTTATTCACATGAACTTAGAATATACAATTTTTCTACAACATTTATTAAACACAATTCAGCATTTACTAATGCATTAGTACATTCTAAATTTGCATTAATGAACTGTGAATGGATGACTATTTCCATTAACCAACCTTGACAAAGATGAATAAACACTGTTATAAATGAATTATTCATTACTTGTTCATGTTAGTAAACACTTTAACTAACATTACCAAATGAACCCATGTTGTGAAGTGTATTGTAGAGTATTACTATTAAGAAGCATTATGAGTAGTTTCAAAGTTTATCACACTTTATTTTGATGGTCCGTTTGTTGAATTAACATTGCATCTACATGCCAACTAATTTGCATTCGATTATAAGTAGACTGTTAGGTTGGGGTTGGGGTTGGGATTAGGGTTAGTGTAAGTTGACATGTACTTGCAAAGTTTCTTATAGTCAGTTAAATGTATGTTGAAGGAGCGGTATCAACAGATATTAAGCAGACAGTCTACTAATACTCAAATGGACCATCAAAATAAAGTGTGACCGTTAAAAAAAACATAAAACACAATAAAAACAGTATACTCAAAACTATATTAAATCAGAAAACCTTTATTTACTCAGCGAATGTTATCCACAAAGCATAGCAATATTAAATCCAGAAAACATTTATTTACCCAGCGAATGTTATCCACAAAACAAAGCTATATTAAATCCAGAAAACCTTTATTTACTCAGCGAATGTTATCCACAAAACATAGCAATATTAAATCCAGAAAACCTTTGTTTACTCAGCGAATGTTATCCAGAAAATGTATCTATATTAAATACAGAAAATCTCTTTTTACACAACTAATGTTACCCAGAGCTGCATTTATCCCATTGAAATCCATTACTGTCCATGAAATCGCACCATCCCTGTTTCTTCCTCTCCCATCTCACATTTCAACTTCACAGGTTAAACATTTCCTCTGAACGGTGCATTCTCTCGCAATCCCTAAAATGCCGAAAGATGTATCAATATAATGCATGATTTGCCTGTCTTGACAGCTCCACTGTTTGCAGATGCATTTAATAGACTAGTGCTTATGATGTAGATAATGCGGCCTGCCAGGAAACGGCACTCGCTGTTTTGTTAGAGCAGTCATGTGTCAATCATAATCCAGCTGAGGTGTGAACGCAATACCCTGTTTTGTCATTTCTCTCCTCAGACTGTGTTGGAATTTTCGCATTATGCTGCCAGATATTTGCTCAGGAGAGCTGACGTTGTTTGTTACACAGGCGAAAAGCACATGGTCCGAGTTTTGCGATATCCTGTCCGCCCTCAGGTTGTTTACAGCTTTGCTTTTCGCTGACTCTTAGGCCTCTGTCACCCCGACTAGCCGAGCCGCTGCGCTTACGCTTGTCATTTACTGACATTAGTGGGTCAGTTGTCAGATTGACTGCTCGTATTCACCGTGAGTCTCGAACGCCTGTTGTAGCGCAGTGTCACTGGCCCGTGATTGACGGATTCGGGGACACACAAGAAGAGGGAAAGATAGCTCAAGGAGATCGGCTGAAATCGTTTGCAACATGACCACGCTAGTCGAAGCCAAAGAGTCTGCTTTTCTTGTTTGTTTGTGTGTGCTAAGTTGAAATAGAGTTCAACTTTCTGACATTATCCTGTTAGGAAAGGCACATGAAAGCATTTTTTTTTGTAAGTTTAACCGATACCTGAGACCGTAATCCATTTCTGCTGGCAAAGATAATGGATTTGCCCCAGATGAGGTTAGATATTAGGCACCAGAACAGGAAAGTGCATATCTCTTTCACTCCTGACTGAGGGAAATATTGGGGGGCGAGATTTGAAAGATTTAGAAGAGAACACATTTTAAATATAGAGCTGAAGTATTGTAATTTAATCAATTAGTCAATCACTTAGTCAATCAATTAGTAAATTAATTAGTCAATTAACTAATCAATCAATTAACCAACCAGTCAGTCATTCAGTCATCAGTCAGTCAGACAGTCAGTCAGTCAGTCAGTCAAATATATGACAGAACAAATTGAATATGTATTGTTATTATTATTATTATTATTATTATTATTATTATTATTATTATTATTATTAACAACAACAACAACAACAACAACAACAACAACAACAACAACAATAATAATAATAATAATAATAATAATAATAATAATAATGATGATAATAATAATAATAATAATAATAATAATAATAATAATAATAATGATGATAATAATAATAATAATAATGATAATAATAATGATAATAATAATGATAATAATAATAATAATAATAATAATAATAATAATAATAATGATAATAATAATGATAATAATAATAACTGCATTTTATGTCTACTGTTCTTTATAAATAAGTAAAAACCACCTTTTATTTAATATATTTTAGCTGCATACATTAAGTAATGAAGTTTGCATTGCGCTCTCGCGGTTTTTAAACTTTTTTTGGTGCGTTAATCTTGTCAATAATAATATTCAAAGGTCATGATTCTCAATCATTGAATAATTACTTTGTATAGTTTTTATTTTACATTCTTTGGTGATACAAAACACAGACGTTTCGGTACAATGCCTTCCTCAGTGTGACACAATCCTCTTACTCCCCCCTTTTATCCCACAGGTAAATAACTGGTAAATAAATTACATCAACAAGATTTTTCAAAAGCAGTAAAACTTAAACTAAAATAGTTTTCAGTAAATTGCTTATTAACATATAACAAACAAAGCAATTTTATTAAATCAATGGTCCATAAACATTATCTTCTGATGAATCTTTAAATAATACATTTCAATATCATCCATTGTAAGGGGCGATGCAGTGGCGCAGTAGGTAGTTTGAACCTCGGCTGGGCTGGGTCAGTTGGCGTTTCTGTGTGGAGTTTGCATGTTCTCCCTGCATTAGCGTGGGTTTCCACAGTCCAAAGACATGCGGTACAGGTGAATTGGGTAGGCTTAATTGTCCGTAGTGTATGTGTGTGAATGAGTGTGTGGAAGTTCCCAGAGATGGGTTGTGGCTGGAAGGGCATCCGCTGCGTAAAATCGTGCTGGATAAGTTGGCGGTTCATTCCGCTGTGGCGACCCCGGATTAATAAAGGGACTAAGCCGACAAGAAAATGAATGAATGAATATCATCCATTGTTTACCTTTAAAAGAGCCCAAAATTTGGCAGATTATGATTAACTCAGATATAGCACACTGTAAAAAAAATCTGTAAAAAAACGATCAAAAGCAGGGCTTCCAGAGATATTCCGTTAAATTACAGAAAATAACCATTTCACAAAATTACAAGCAAAGATCGTAAAAATACAGAACATACTTTACGGTCAAAATTCATGAAATTACAGTTTATTACTGTTAAAAATTTGCATTTAAACTGTGAAAAAATGGAAAAACTGTGAGAATAAAATGTAGATAATGTGTAAAAAAACACAAATTTATTGCTCTATAATTAATTATTATTATTATTGCATTTTACAGATTATAACTGTAATAATACAGCTAATTACTGTCATTTTACTAATTATTACTGCAATTATACAGATTATTACTGTTATTTTACAAATTATTCCTGTAAATTTGTAATTTATTACTGTAATTATAAAGATTAATTAATGTGATTTTAAATATTATTACTGTAATTATACAGGTTATTAATGTAATTATACAAATTATTTAATGTGATTATAATGATTATTATTGTGATTATACAGAATAATTAATGTGATTATACAGCTTAATTCATGTAATTATGCACGAGTATTCCATAAAATGTTCCACTTTTACCATACATTTAAAACAGAAAAAAGCTTTTAAAGAAAGATTATCACTTTACAAAACAATTTGACTGAATTTTTGTTTCCCTATTTTTACAGAAATAATCTGTAAATATTACCATAAAATTACATGTTACTCTATGAAAATACAGAAAATTCCTTTTAAGAAAATGAAAAATAACGTAATCCAAAAATACAAGCAACAACTGTACATTTTATGTTGTTTTTTTTTTCATTGTAGAACATATCTGTAAAACAGTAGGTATTTGACTGTATAATGAAAAAACTGGAACATTCTGTAAAAAAAAAAAAAAAAAAAAAAAAAAAAAAACTACAACTATCTGAAATAACGTTTATTTTTTACAGTGGAGGAAATAAAAAGTCCACTTTTATACAAGGTTGTTTCCCATGCAGAAATTGTGCATGTCACAATTTAGAAAAGTGTAAGGAATTTTTGAATCCAGCAACAGGTAAAAATATAAAAATAAAAACATGTATTGCCTGCTCTACTCGTAATGTGGTCTACATAATGTATAATGTCTTAAAATGTCCGTGCCAAAAGATATATACAGTACAGGGAAGTCATCATGTCAGCTGAAGTTGCAAATTAGTTAACAAAAATCAAGTATACAGTACGACGATAAGATATAACCTCGGAAGTAGCAAAACATTTTATAGATCTTGGACATGACGTTAAACAACTAGAATGTATAGAAATCGAAGAAGTATTTGAGTCACATAAAAGAGGTAATCTGAATAAAAGATTATTACAAAGAGAAGTGTTCTGGATTCATAAATTAAAATCACTTACACCAAGAGGAATGAATGAGAAATTGGAACTTTATGTGTTTCTTTAACAGTTTGTTGTTTAGCTATATTATTGTGAATCATGGATTTTGAGTATGTATAATGTGATGAAAATGTATTTTTAATGTTTTGGACTGTTGGAATTTCATTGCAGTGATGTAGACATGGAGATTTGAATGATGATAATTGATATGCTATTTTCCCAGGAAATAATGTTTTTAAAGGTGAAGGTAAATATTTATTGTGTGGTTAATTATAGTATATTTATATGAAATATAGATTATTAAGTGGCCGTCTAACTAATGATGTAATGTGATTTTTTTTTTTTCTTTTTATTTATTTATTTATTTATTTTTTTTTTTTTGTGGGAAAAAGCTTTAATTTTCCTGCTTTAGTTTTTAGTAAGTAAGTGAGTGAGTAAATAAATAAATAATGTGCAGTTCACAAATGAATTCAAAATCCATTGTTTGTGTAAAGTCGTGAACCGAGAGAAGATGTAGTGGTGTTAAATATCTGCCATGCTTATTTATCATTAAATTCTCTATAAATAAACAGGAGAGGAGCATGTTTGGATCTGGAGTGTGAAGCAGCACCCTGAAGGTATTGTTCCTTTTCATGAAGCGAGGGGTCAGAGGTCGACTAAGCCTTTGAAGCCGTCACATCATCCCTTCGGAATATGTTCTGGCTTAATCCACCGCTTAAAGAGCAATTAAAAGTTGAGCTAGGATTTTAAGAAAAGAGCATAGACAAATGTTTTGAGGTTCCCATCTGCTTCTGCTTTTTTCCCCCCTTCATCTTTTCAGTTCTCGTCGAGAATGTTAATGCGACTTCTGAAATGTTAATAAGAATGATAAGGCGTGTGTAAAGGTGGAGTTGTAAAAAGTTTTTTTAACTTGCCAAAAAAAATGTATAAAAAAAAAATTCCTTCGGTAAGCGAGTCCGACACCTCCTTTTTCCATGATTTGGTTGATATTACTGGTTTTCTGTTGTAAAACATATTTTATAAAATACAATTTCTCCCTTAGATGGGAAAGCTGAATACTCCAACATATTCTGAAAACGTAGCCCTAAATTCATTTCTGGAGTTCATGAATTATGTAGCCAGAAGTACGTATGGCTGCATTTCATCTTTAAAACGAACGATACGGGTTGGTACTATACGAACGATACCAGCTGACCGCTTACCTCCGTATGGACGGCTTTCCTGCTGTTACCAGTTTGTCCAGTTAGCTATGTACGTACTTGAGATGCAAGTTTAACATGATGACGTGGTTTGAGTCAGGCAAAGAACATTTCCAGAAAGTGGGTATAAGACAAAAACAGAAACCAAAAAATAAAATAAACAAGTAAATAACAGGGTGAGAATGTGGTAAAACCTGAAAATGTAGAAGAAATCAGGAGAGGTTGGTCAGTCGATCGATTAGTCAGTCAGTCGAAAGCGGCCTCTGGTGCACTTACGTGAGAACAGCAGTCACGAATCGCACCCGCGAGAGAAATTTAAGAACTCAAAAACCATACACAGCGGCCTCTGGCGGATTCGCAAAAAACACAAACTGCTCCTGGGACATATTTGGCACTCTCCAGAAATATATATATATATATCGGTACGTTATCTAAATTATTCTGAGTTGGAATGTTCAGTTTCAATTGGTGCCTCAGAAATAATTCTAATACTGATTCTAATACTGAAGAAAAAATGTCTTATCACATTTGAAAGCAGTTGACAATTGCTGAGAATGCTGTTGACAAGTGCTGACAATTTATTCTGTGGTAGCGTTATATACCCTGATACCACCCAGTCCTATACACAAGTATGCATTTGTTTTTCTTATCGAGTACTTATAATGTGGAGTTTAAAATAGTGTCTGGTGCATTTGGAGAGAAGACTGTTTCTACACGTGGTTTGTTCAGCCCAACCTCTTTTAAATCCATTCAGAATGGATGGTCAATTGTTGGAAAGGAATTGGGCGTACTGGAGATAGAACACAGCTAGGAACTCTGCTTTTAACTACAATGAATTTTGGAAACTTATAAATGCTGAACTATTTTTTTTGTGGAAATGGAAATTTTGATCTTAAGACCGGCTTACACTGTGCGATTTTTAGCTTGTCAGACTGCATGAACATGGCTCCCATGTCACACTGTAAGATCTCAGCTGTCATAAAGTCAGACTGAACGACAATGAAGACATGCCAAGACATGCCAATCACTTTCAGTATCCCGCGTTCTGAAGTGATTCCTCGCAACAAATTTAAACAATCTGCAATTTTGCACACGGCGTGTCTTAATAATAAAACCAGGAAGAAAAAAATTGAATTTTTCATTTGAATTGCCGCATAAATCGCGTCATCATTTTCGGAGCTCCTATTGGTTCTTGGATTGATGCTCATCGCAGCTGTTGTCACACTGCAGGAAAGTGTCTGAAATCTTCTGACACTGCCAGAACTTCATCGGAGGGAAATCTGTTCGCAACAGGCACTAAACTGCTGTCAGAGAACTTGTCAAACCAATGATCAAAGATCACCGATTTTAGCCTAGGATTTCAGGAATCTTTTAGGATTTCCCAAATGTGTCTCAGATGACATAATCGTGGCTGAATTCTCACACTGTGAGCAGGGCTTTAGGCAAGGCAAGTTTATTCATATAGCACATTTCATACACAATGGTAATTTAAAGTGCTTTACATGAACAAGAATAAAAGACAAGAAAATAATAATGATTAAAATAATTAAAAATAATTAAAACAGATAAAAACAGATTAAAATAAGTTAAAACAGGTTATATAATAATGAAAAAGAAAAGAAAGACATAATAGTGCAATCTGTTGGCCGTAGAACAGTGCTCATTCAGTAAAGGTACAGCTAAACATTTGTGTTTTCAGTCTTGATTTAAACGTACCTAATGTTTGAGCACATCTGATCATTTCTGGAAGCTGATTCCAGCAGTGGAGGGCATAGTCGCTGAAGCTGATTCACCCTGCTCTTGGAATTTTTTATTTTGATCCTGAAGATCTGAGTGATCTGTTAGGTATTCAGTGAGCATATCAGTAATGTATTGAGGTGCTAGGCCATTTAGTGATTTATAGACAAGTAATAATACTTTAAAATCTATTCTGAATGTAAGACCTGAAGACAGGTGCTCTGATTTTAGTTGGTGCTCTGATTTTAGTTGAACAATGGTTTTGGAAACACACCCCAGATCTGCTCAACTAAGTTCACTCAAACCCTTCTTTTCTCCAAAATTTGGATAATAATTGGTATAAATTAACTTTTAGGAAGATGTATGCAGTCATAGATTTCCACAAATAAATAAAACAATAAATAAAAAAAAAACAGGAATAAGATGTACCCGAGGAGCCTCATTAGCCCCCAGTTTTTGATTAGAATAAGAGCAGTTCTTTGTTTGTGAATATAGGAGAAAATGATAGATTCTACACTCTTTGCTCCACATTAAACGCTGCCTTCTTGATTAAGAATGTATGAACGCTGATAAACAAGGCCGGCTAATTTCACTACAGTGACTAACATCCTCAGTGTTTTGTTTGGCAAAGGCACGAACATCTGGAACACTTGGCATGCGGAAAGGCGAAGTTGGCCTGAGAGGAAATGGACTGGAACGGCAAGAAGCGATTCATCGCTATGCCATTGCGAGAGTGTGAGGTGGAGTGGATGACAAGAAAAAATGGGTAGATGAATGAACGAGTGAATGAATGAATGATCAGGCCAGGTGAGATATTCATGCCTCGGTGCTTTCCAAAAGGATTACATTCAAAGGCAGTCAACGAACTCTGAAGGTTTTATCTGAGGAACTTCAGAGGGAGAGGGAAAGAAAGAAGAAACTATTTTTAAGTGTCTGAAGGCTTTATATTTCTTTGTGAAGGAATGCTCTTGAAGTGCTGATCAGTTGAGTTTGAGGCTTGTCCATGAAAAGGCCACTTGATGGGTTAAAAAATGATTAAAGAGGCCCTCGTAAAAGCTGTAGACTTGTGGACGGCAATCAAAGGAGAGCCTCAAAAGTGCCCCGAAACTGTTTAATGTTTGCTGTGGCTGGGCTTAAATATATTCAGGGGTCCCTAAGAGTAAGACCGCTCGACTGAAACACAACAGGCTTGGGTAAGATATCAAAAGTGCTCTCCTCTGAGGAAGTGGTCCGGTTGTAAAAATCTGCCCTGGAAGTTTTCAGCGCCTCCAGTGAGGTGTGTTGATATATGCGGTGCCAGAGAGACCTTAGACCTGGCTAAACTCCAGCAGGTCTCAGGAGGTCTAGAGCCCATCTGGAGGTCCTCATAGACAGGAAGGCTGAGGAGAAATGAAGCCTGACCAGCGCCAGTCATCCCTTAAGACAAAGCAGACACCTGAGCCTCCCCGAGCTCCAGGATAAACAAAACTCCCTGACCTCCGCAACAGGGGCTCTGTTAGTCTGTTAAACACACACATTCCTTGCTTAATGTGTTGCGATGCCTTTTCGACTTAAGATGTCTTGTGCACAAAAGATTAAACACTACTCTTTTATCATGATTTTGAGAAACAAGCTGTCACTGGGGTGGTACCTTTTCAAAAGTTGTACTTAAAGGTTCCATATCGCTACCTCAAAAATATATATAAGTACTAAAAAAATTTAAGAGCAACACTTTTGTACTTTGTACTTTTTAGGTACTAATATGTACCCTTGAGGTATCAATATGGACCTTTAAGATACAAATGTGTACCTTTTGAAAAGGTACCACCCCAGTGACAGCTTGCGTACCTTTATTTCTGAGAGTGTATTATAGACTTGAATGGGCACCACAATCAGTTTACCCTAAACAAATGCTGAGTTATTTACACCCACATTTGGGTAGGTACAAACTTAATCATTGGTTAAAGCTGACATATATATATACCATTTAAACATTTAACCCAGAGGTTGGGTTTGTCCCTATTTTATCCAAATTTTACCCAACATTTTTATAGTGTATTATCTTTTACGTTAAGTATGGTGAGTATAGTTACTTACTTACTTACCTACTTACTTACTTACTTACTTACTTACAATAGAATTGAATGGGCAACACAATCAGATTACCCTAAACAAATGCTGAGTTATTTACACTCACAATTGGGTTAAGTACAAACCTAATCATTGGGTTAAAGCTAACTTACAATTTTCATTTAAACATTTAACCCAGAGGTTGGGTTTGTCCCTATTTTACCCAAATTTTACTCAGCATTTTTTATAGTGTATCTTCTTTTATGTTAAGTATGGTGAGTATGGTTACTTACTTACTTGCTTGCTTGCTTACAGTTACCTACTATAGAATTGAAAGGGCAACACAATCAGTTTACCCTAAACAAATGCTGAGTTATTTACACCCACATTTGGGTAGGTACAAACCTAATCATTGGATTAAAGCTGACATATAATTTTAATTTAAACATTTAACCCAGAGGTTGGGTTTGTCCCTATTTTACCCAGCATTTTTATATCTTATTTTATGTTAAGTATGGTGAGTATGGTTACTTACTTACTGGCTTGCTTATTATAGACTTGAATGGGCAACACAATCAATTTACCCTGAACTTGAGTTTGTCTCTATTTTACCCACATTTTACCCAGCATTTTTATGGTGTATCTTTTTATGTTAAGAATGGTGAGTAAGGCCCAATCCCAATTCTACCCCTTAGCCCTTCCCCTTACCCCTACCCCTCGTTTTGCGCATTCACGTCAAGGGGTAGGGGTGTCCCAATTCTCTTTAGCTTCAAGGCGTAGGGCTAAGGGCAAGGGGTATACACCCCTTCGAATGAAGATTTTTCAGGAGCACACTTGAAACAAAGGGGTAAAAAGTTTCCCAGAATACACCAGCCACAACGGCAGTATTGCTGAACCCGGAAGTAAGGAGATCCACAAATTAGTATTTTTTGTCATTATTACGAATTTTTGATGACATATGATGACGTGTGCAGGTGTTGAAGTGCTATCCCAATTCTTAGGGGTAAGTTTTGAAGCCCTTCCTCTTAACCCTCGGTTGTAGGAGCCAAGGGGAAGGGGTGGGGGTACAAAAATAGAATTGGGATTGGGCCTAAATGTTAATTTTTGGTTGAGGACACATTTCTACACTGTAAAAATCCTGTTGCCTTAATTTGTTTAAGCTGAATCAAATTAACCGTATGAGTCCATTGTACTTGTGTTATATTAAACTGACTTAAAACAGCTTTCATAACTTATTAAATTAAGTTAGAACATGATTAACTTAGTTAAATAAGTTACAGTGACCTAAAAACATATGCTCTCAGGACTAAATGATCATATAATTGTTTACAGTGTACCAGTTCTCCCTCTTGAAACTTAATGTTGTGTTTTGACCAAATCTACATTACAATTCACAAGTCAATTGAATATCAATACATTGTTTAGCTTAAATGACAGGTCTTTTTGCAGAGTTCAATCTATCAGTCACTCAATAAATCAATGTAAATGTTATTTGTGTGGCAGTATGGATACTTTATTAAACTCAATTAACACTGCTGAATTTATTTAACCTTTTGAACTTTGACTGTTGACACATGTAACTGTAGCAAATTGCAACTGCATAACTGACTTTTCTAGGAAAGTTTGTGTGGGTGTGGGAAATTGGGTTCATTGAAAATATCAGGTTTCAACAGGTCAGGATCTGTAAGATTTCAGTAGTTTTAGTAGTCATGGACATGAACTTTTTTCCCTTAGCAAATATTATGATTTTTTTATTATTATTACGCATGATCTTTACAAACCTTTTGAATGGAATCATAAGAGAAACTACTGTAGATTAAGATCGGCGATCAGTCTTGCATTCATTTTATTGTCTATGATTTCCAGATCACAGGTCTTTAGGAATAAAGATAAAACACATTGTTCCTCTTGAGTTTTAGATGACCGGAATGCTTATCTCACACTTCTGGCAGTCTCGTAAGGCTTGACTTTTGGTTAACTGTTCAGCCCGAGTATGAGAATCCGAAAAAAAAACAACAACCTGAAGCTCATCCCAGAGCTGATTTACAGGTTATTTTGACCTACAGTAGCGTTCGCCGTGGGCTGTTTTGTACAGTGGCAGCTCGATCAGATAGCAGTCTGTGGTTCACCCTCGGGGTGCTTATGAAAATTTGAACAGGGGTTAATTACAGGTTCTAGCACCAGGCCATCACGTCTAGACACCATTGACTGATTAATGTTTTGCTGTACCATTTTTCCAACATCCACCACAATAACCACCCAAGTTGGATTTTCTTCCGCTCTGCAGTAGTATCTCATCTAATGTTATTTCTTTTTCTTCCTTCACTTCATCTTCTCCTTTCCTCGCTTGTCTGCTTGATTGCAGAAACACACAGGAGGCTTTAGAGTTTGTGTTTTTGGCTAAACCACTGCTCTCCATGGTTCACGGATATAGGTCACTCCACTACCCACATACACCCAAGACTCTCAAACACATACACACATTCTGCTAAGATAAGATGAGAGAGAGGAAAATAAGGTTTCAGGAGATAGAAAATGAGCTTGTTTACAGAATAGAGTTACTTCTGAAATGAATGCAAATCCACTGGGTATTCTGCTTGTTTTTTATTTATTTATTATTATTATTATTATTATTATTTTTTAAATAGTGTTTGCACCTACAGTTTGCACCTATTCTGATAAAAACCATCACTGCACACTTAATATGTACAGTGCATCACCTTAGATATATTACTAACTTATTATATTTAGTATACCAAAACAAAACATCAATTCTGATATGTGAAGAGATTACATATAAGGAACCCTATTGCAGTATTTGCATGTTACTATAAAACTGAACAGTAAAAGGAGTCAAATATTAAATTAAATTGCTATTTATTTTGCATAAGGCAGATTTTACACAAACATCTACTGTAAATTTGATTATAAAATAGTATTTGCACAATTATTTGTTGAAAGATAAAAATTTACACAGTGCTTTTTTTGTATATTTATTCAATGACAGATTTATTTGACTTCCAATTTTTTAAGATATCAGTAACAGGTTAGGTAAAATATAATGAACATACTGTATATGGGACATTCTACCAGAAACGTACATTATCTGTCCCTGAAATAAAAACATAATTACAGTGAATAAAAAGTATTTAATCCCACATATTTCTAAAATAGACTGATGATTGATTCCTGTGAGTTGTTATGTAAAGGAGTTTGTCATTCATTTGGTTCTCAGATTGTTTTTCTTTATTAAAAACACTTTACAAATGTACAAACCCTGTTTGTGACCTTGTCCTCAGCCCAATTGAACCTACAGCTTTAATAGTTTTGTTATGCTAAAAACTGTTATTTAGAAACAAATAATTCAGATATAGTAAGTTTAAGTTGTTATCATTCACATCGATTGATTAAAAACATGAAATTATAAATAAATTCTACAAATAAATACTACAAATATATCATACAAATAAATTTACAGTTGTCCTCATGTTTCTGTCAGTCCTGTCACATTTGCATTACATTGAACATAAAATGTGTGCAATACACCCTTAAGGCTATGACTCGGAAGTGACATCATTTGATGGAGAAGCTGACAGTGATCAAGGATGCGTTCTATCATGGAAATTGATTTTATGTTTGTTTTTGTATTATTTTTTTGAGGACAACAATTGTAAGTCAGGCCCTGTCACATTATTTATAAGTAAAAATGTACGTTTCTGGTACAGTATCCCATATACTAATATGGTGCAATCATTTCATGAAAGACTTTTCTCTTGACTTGACAATGAAAGGCTTTCATGTGGTTATTGTATTAATATGTGACAATGTTTACAAGCCATTTTACTTAGGTATTTCTAAAGTTCAAACACTCACACTGGATGATTATTAGGCATACAATGATTAATTTATGCTATTTCATACAGTATAGATCTATATTTCCCAGTGCTGGGTTGTGGCTGGAAGGGCATCCTCTGCCTAAAACATACAGTATACCGGAATAGTTGGCAGTTCATTCCGCTGTGGTGACCTCTGAAATAAAGACTAAGTCAAAGGAAAATGAATGAATGAATGAATGAATGAATATAGACCTATAACTTTAAAGAGCTGCCATTTAAAACGAGGTGCCTATGTCATGTCACGTTATAGATATAGACACATCAAAATGCCATTTGTGACCCTGGACCACAAAAGCAGTCTTATGTTGCATGAGAATATTTTTGGCAATAGACAAATATGCATTGTTTTGGGCAAGATTATTGATTTTTGTCCTATGCCAAAAATCATTAGAATATTAAATGCAGATCATGTTCCTTGAAGATATTTTGTAAACATTCTACTGCAAATATTTCAAAACTATTTTTTAAAGTTATGTGCATTGCTAAGAACTTCATTTTGTGGTTTTCTCATTGTTTTGAATAAAATGATTTTCCAAAAGTCCAAAAATGTTCAAATGTTGTCTTAGCAAACCATTAATAAATGCAAAACGTTATATTTCTATATATTTTAATTCACTTTTCATGTGATGCATGCAATTAAATTTAAAATAAATTAAGAAATATATTCATGCATAATAATAATAATAATAATAATAATAATAATGATACTACTACTACTACTACTACTACTACTACTAATAATAATAATCCAGTGTCACATTTATTATTTTGAAACCATTATTACATATTTCTTCTTCTTCTTCTTCTTCTTCTTCTTCTTCTTCTTCTTCTTCTTCTTCTTCTTCTTCTTCTTCTTCTTCTTCTTCTTCTTCTTCTTCTTCTTCTTCTTCTTCTTCTTCTTCTTATTATTATTATTATTATTAATAATAATAATAATAATATTAATCATCATCATCCAGGGTCACATTTATTATTTTAAAGTCTTCATTACATATATTTCCTTTTTATTTTTTTATTATTAAAAAAATTAAAAATAATAAATATATACATGCATAATACTACTACTACTACTAATAATAATAATAATAATAATAATAATAATAATAATAATAATAATAATAATAATAATATAATAATAATAATAATAATAATAATAATAATAATAATAATAATAATAATAATCATCCAGGGTCATATTTATTATTTTAAAGTCTTTATTACATATATTTCCTTATTATTTTTTTTATTATTAATATAAAATAAATAAATTAATATATATATATATATATATATATATATATATATATATATATATATATATATATATATATATATATATATATATATATATATATATATATATATATACATGCATAATAATAATAATAATAATAATAATAATAATAATAATAATAATAATCATCCATGGTCATATTTATTATTTTAAAGTCTTTATTACATATATTTCCTTATTATTTATTTTATTATTAATATAAAATAAATAAATTAATATATATATATATATATATATATATATATATATATATATATATATATATATATATATATATATATATATATATATATATATATATATATATATATATATATATATATACATACATGCATAATAATAATAATAATAATAATAATAATAATAATAATAATAATAATAATAATAATAATAATAATACAGGGTCACATTTATTATTTTAAAGTCCTTATTATTATTTTTTTTTCCCCAAAAATCACCAAAACACAGCTTTTTCAAATGACTGTAGGATGGTGCACTACATAATATCTATTGTTTATTCAAATAAACACATATAAACTTAAACATTTTAAATCATGTACACTTGGTAAAACAACTTAGAATTCACCGAACTAACACATTTACCAAACTGAAAGACCTTTACCAATGTTAAACAGGTTAACAGTTTTCAATTCACCATGGCCACAACCTGACCTCATTTGCTAAAAAAGAAAAAAAAAAGACAAAGCATGTGTCTAGCAGAAATGAAAGTCGTGTGCATCTCATCAGGGGGTCTTACATCCTTTCAACCTACCACTAAGAATAGCCCAGAAAGGATGAACATACACATGTATGCTCCAAATTTAATTAAATCCGTCCCTCATAAAGCAACTTCCACAGTAGGGAAGCCCAGCCAATCAATGCTCTATCAATAAACCAATCTATCTATCTTTGTATGGCCAGCCACTTTCCCATTTCGCCATTCTTCATGCATGACATTCATTGACTCTTATATTTGAAAATTGCATTTGCACCAAGCATAATGCCACACTCCACCAATTTATCTAAAGTTCAGTTCATTTGTGGGTAATTTAAGCTTCAACTCTTCAGCGTGGGACTTTGATTGCTGTCACACTTAGCTGCAGAGGCAGCCATTTCATTTCGGAGGTAGAGAAAGAGAGAGAGAGAGAGAGAGAGAGAGAGAGAGAGAGAGAGAGAGAGAGAGAGAGAGAGAGAGAGAGAGAGAGAGAGAGAGAGAAAGGAAAGAATGGGGCTTTGATACATAAACATCATTTTGATCCGTTATTTCAGCGCAGTAGCGAGACCCCCTGTGGGCTTCTATTTAATTATGCAACAAATGTTTGACTATCCAAAGTGAAATTTTTAGTCCATGAATATTTATTTCAATTCATTTGTTGAATGTTGATTGTAATTACACGGAAACATGATTTATTGCCAAGATTTCTACATTAGCCAGAGAAACGGAAGAAATATATAAATAAATTAATGCAGCATAAGAATGAATGCCAAATGCATGCAAACGATTTCCTTAATTTGATCTGAATATTCTAGATATTGCTATCTGTGAGGTGACGAAGCAAGATTATCATTGTTTTTGCCTTGTGCAAAACATACCTTGTGTCCCCATAATTCAAAACGCTTAAAAATCATACTTGATGCTTTGACATTTAGATTTGCCACATGTTTCCTGTGAGGATTGAGTTTAGGGAATTCAGTGGTGGAAAGAGGACTGAAAAATCATACTTATGTTAAGTAAAAAGTACCATTACTTGACTAAAAATGTAGTGCACGTAGAGTAAAAGTATCTGCTGTAAATATTACTCAAAATATGAGTAAAAAGTAGCCCTTTCAAAAGTACTCGAATAGTGAGTATTACACTGTGAAAAGCTGATGCATTTACATGTCATTTGTGGATGTGTGTAAACGTAAAATTCTGTAGTGCATTTATTTATTGCCCAGCAGGCACACAACGTCATAAGATGTTAATATTAGGTTAGGTTGTGATGTCAAGTGACAAAAATTCAATATCTAGGCAGCGTGTAAGGACAGCATTATTTTGATCTCCAATAACGATTTTAAATGACGTTGATATTTGGTTAATTTTAGGTTGTGTTAGAAAGGTACCAAAATCCAACTTTAAGCCAACATCCTAAACCAACCTCATATTGACATCAAATACTGACATTTATTTGTCAGGTATGGCAACCAAAATCCAACATCTGATAAACGTCATAATATAGTAACGTCAAGCTGTAACATCATTAGACGCTGAGATTTGGTTGATTTTAGGGTGGACATTGGACATTGACGTCAGTACTGACGTTGAGTTTGGACGTCAACCCGATTTTCATTTCCAAACAAAATGCAATGTCCCTCCGACGTTGGGGTACAGCGTCAATTTGACGTCATGGTGACGTCTTGTGCCTGCTGGGTGTTTAAAATCATTTTGTTCATCATACAGTAAACATCTGTCATCTTCCCATCATTGACATGTATCTAAACAGTCTCTGGGTCAGTCTCCGTGTAAAGATTTTAGACATCTTCTTGGACACTTAATGCTTCCAAACTGTTTGCTGCATTTATAAATCGCCCATGTCTTGAGGTAATCCATTATGATTCGATTTACCTTCTATGTGCAATTTGATTGGACAGGAATCACAGGATAGAATTTTCTAATCCCCATAGACAAGAAAAAAATAATAAGCGACTGCAGGTTAAAAGAAAGTAGCAAAGTAAAAGTACTGATACAGCCCTAAAAATGTACTCAAGGGAAAGTAAAAGTACTTGGTAAAGTACAGTTCCTGAAAAAAAAAGTATTTGTTACTTTAGTCCACTGAGGGTAATACATAAGTGGATTTTGGAGTACTTATGGAGCATATGGAGAGTCTGCGTAAACAACATATGAAAGTATGTGTGTGTTTCTTTGTTTGTTTGTGTCTGTACACTGTATTGCTAACATTGTGGGGACCAAATGATAAAAATAGATCATAAATCACACATAATGAAGTATTTTAAAAATGTAAAAATGCTAATTGTTTCAAGTGAGGGTTGGGCTTAGGGGTATGGTTGGGGTAGTGAGATGTAAAATCATTACATTTAAATAAAGTCCCCATAAATATAGGTGTTGCAGCATGGTGGTAAGCATTGTCGCCTCACAGCAAGAAGGTTTGAGTCCTGGCTGGGTCAGTTGGCATTTCTGTGTGGAGTTTCCATGTTTTCCCCGTGTCGGCGTGGGTTTCCTCCAGGTGCTCTGGTTTCCCCCTACAGTCCAAACACGTGCGCTATAGGTGAATTGAATAAGCTAATTGGGCCGTAGTGTTAGTGTGTGAATGTGAGAGTGTATGGGTGTTTCCCAGTACTGGGTTACGGCTGGAAGAGCATCCGCTGTGTAAAATGTATGCTGGATAAGTTGGCGGTTGATTCCGCTGTTGTGATCCCTGATGAATAACGTGACTAAGCTGAAGAAAAATGAATGAATGAATATAGCTGTACAAGTGTCTGCATGTGTGTGTGTGTGTGTGAGTGTACACTACTTTACATTGTAAGGCAGGCCCTGCTAACCTGACAGAATACAAATGCCAAGATTATTGCGACATGTCAAATTAAAGGGACAATTTGGAGTAATGATGAGTGTTAGGCCACTCAGTCTGAAAGGCAGCGAGTTGGAAAGAAAAAGAGGAGTGAATGATGGTGCTCCGTCTTGTTTAATATTCCTGAAAGAAAATGTGCAGTGACAGGAAGTGGGGCAGCGGGGAGAAGGCCAGAGGCAAACACTTACAGACGCGGCTGCTTTGTTAGTGTCTATTTAATGCATCAGCCAAACTTTTTTGTTGCCGAGGTTAGGGGGGAAAAGCTGTTGTTGGTGGAGTGTGTGGTTTTTTTTTTTTTTTTTTTGGTGGGCTGGTTGGTTGATTAGTGTTTGTCTTTATTAACAGCAAGGGTCTTTCTTTTTAAGATCAAGATATATTTTTTGTAGATAGACAGACAGAGCATATATTAAAAGTATTGTATTGATTATGATCTAACTAAGCACTCGCGAGAGACGTTTGAGATACAAAAAGACGCACACAGCGGCCTCTCGCGGATTTGCGAAAACAAAAACTGCAAAAATCCGTACCTCCCGGGACGTATTTCGCGGTCTCCAGAAACGTCCATGGGACTACGTTTTCAGAATGAGCCTGGGTTGAATAAACATCAATCCTCCCTATACGCAACCCATACCGCCAAACCACCAGGAACTTAAATGTTCTGTGATTTCATTTTATCTAGGCATAAAAACACTCAAATAAATATAAAAACGCTGGGATTCCTTTCCTTACCATTAAAGGTGCCATTGCCCCTCCTATGCATTCCTCAAAACAGTCAGTTCAAGTAGCGGTGTGTGAGTGTCAGACGCGCTTCTTAGTGATAAATAGACGCTGTTTCCCCAAGCAGATTCTGTACACGCGATTTGAAGCAGAGCGAAAGTGGACATTCTGGGTTTTGGGTGCATGTTTGAACAGACGTATACACATATTATTAATAATAATAATAATAATAATAATAATTCTATGCATCTTTATTTCTATAGCACTTTTACAATGTTGATTGTTGTTGATGACTTCTTAACATAGAAGTTCTAGTAAATTGAAACTAAGTTGAAGTTCTTTTAAATACAATAAATTTAGTCTTAAATGAGCATAAAAAAGTTGGGGAATCAGTTGAATGCTTTCGTTATAGATCTGTGCATTTTTAAAGTGACACCTCTGTTATTTAATGTATTTAAACAAAAAAGTCTAAATGAGAGATTCATTCACTGCTCTTTAATCAGAATGTTTAAATTACACAGTAAGGAAAAGGTTAATGAGATTTGATAACTTGATTCAATTTCTTTATAATAGCTATTCATTTTAAATAGGTTAAACTTGCAGTCTTTTCTAAGTCAAAGTCAAAGTCAGCTTTGTTGTCAATTCAACCACATGTACAGGACATACAGATGATCGAAATTGCATTACTCTCAGACCCTAGGTGCCTAACATATAATATTAATACAAAAGTAGAATAAAAAAAAAAATACAATAAATAAAATTATACATAAATGTAATCTAAAAATATTAGTAACAATTGTAAACAATACGATTACACTTAAAGGCATATGGCAAGGAGTAAAAAAACAGAGTTGTGCAGATATAAAGCAGTATATAGTGCAACAAATACAGTATAATGCAAACCAGTAAATAGTGCAAAAGGCTTGTAAACCTGATAAATATGATAATATGACTGTCTTAATAATATACAGTTTAATGTAATGTAAGCTATTTAGTTTATCCTTATTTTATCCTTATTTATTATTTTATCCTTTGTAAAATAATAACAATAATAATAATAATAATAATAATAATAATAATAATAATAATAATAATAATAATGATAAAAATAAAAGTAATAATAATAATAATAATAATAATAATAATAATAATAATAATAATAATAATAAAGTAATAATAATAATAATAATAATAATAATAATAAAAGTAATAATAATAATAATAATAATAATAATAATAATATTAATACATATTACTGTTTCAATTGATGAACAGAACTTATTTAGTAATTTGACAAGTATGAATCAATCATAAAACAATAAAATATGCTTCAAGCCTAAAATAATCATTGTTTTAGCACAGAATCATACAATATTTGCTTTTTTTTCTGTTTTCGTTGTAAGACTACAATTAGGTTCCAATTGTTTACATTAGTTAATGCATGTACTTACATGAACTAACACTTAAAACAAAACATTTATCAAAGAATGTATTCATGTATGCAGTTCACTTTGTTAACTTTAGTTATTGAAAATACATTTTAATTTATTAGTTAATTTTTTATTCATGTTAATTTGCAGTTCATTAACTAATGTTAACAAGCACAACTTTTAATATTGCATTAAATGTTGAACTTCTGTACAACATTGTTCATTCTTGGTACATGTTAGTACATATATTAACTAACATTATTAATGAAAACTTATTGTGTTGAGTGTGGGATTTTTTTGTGTGTAAATATTGAATTGATTTATTGAAGTCATTATTTAGCTTGCTTTTACATTTATTCATTAATCCATCTATTTAAACGGTTCCACCTCAAAGATTGGATAGAGCAGATTTAGAGAAATTCCCTGTTTTCTGTCATGACCACCACACATAATTACAGGTTTTCTTTCAGTTGATTTGTTTTGAGTTATTTTTCAGTTCACAGCACAAACACAGTAAACAGCACAGATCAGCGAAGGATAATTTGAGTAAGTAATAGGCTGGAGAGCGAGAGAGAAGGAACGGATGATGGGAGGGTGGAAGGATCACATCTCCTCCATTGTCTTCTTCTTTTTCCCCCGCTCAGCCTTCACTTACCCAGACAGGAAGAGTCAATGGTTTAATTACAAGGCTCCAATGCTAGTTAAATTATCAAAATTTAATTTCCACCTTTCAGCTCTCTCACTCTTGCTTGTGTTTTCATTCTCTCTCTCTCTCTCTCTCTCTCTCTCTCTCTCTCTCTCTCTCTCTCTCTCTCTCTCTATTTCTCCCTCTCTCTCACAACAAATTGATTCTCCCTTTAAAAAAAAAAACAGAAGTTCTAAATCATAGGTCTCAACCTCGATTCCTGGAGGGCCGCAGCTCTGCACAGTTTTGCTCCAACCCCAATCAAACACAGCTTATCAAACTAATCAAGGTGTTCGAGACTACTAGAGAATCTTAAGCAAGGGGCGAGTTGAAGCTGGTTGGAGCTAAACTATGCAGAGCTTTGGCCCATTAGGAATTGAGTTTAAAACAATTGTTCTAAAGCAGGGGTGCCCAAACTTGGTCCTGAAGGGCTGGTATCCTGCAAAGTTTAGCTCCAACCCCAATCAGACACACCTGGGCTAGCTAATCAAGCTCTTACTAGGCTTGCTAGAAACACCTGTGCAGGTGTGTTGAGGCAAGTTGAAGCTAAAATCTGCAGGACACCGGCCCTCCAGGACCGAGTTTGGGCACCCCTGTTCTAAAGCATAGGTCTCAAACTCAATTCCTGGAGGGCCACGGTTCTGCACAGTTTTGCTCCAACCCTAATCAAACACAGCTGATCCAACTAATCAAGTTGTTCGAGACTCCTAGAGACACTTACGCAAGGGGTAAGTTGAAGCTGGTTGGAGTTAAACTATGCAGAGCTGTGGCCCTCCAGGAATGAGTTCGAAACCATTGTTCTAAAGCAGGGGTGCCCAAACTCAATCCTGAAGGGCCAGTGTCCTGCAAAGTTTAGTTCCAACCTCAATCAGACACACCTGGGCTAGCTAATCAAGCTCTTACTAGGCTTGCTAGAAACACCTGTGCAGGTGTGTTGAGGCAAGTTGAAGCTAAAATCTGCAGGACACCGGCCCTCCAGGACCGAGTTTGGGCACCCCTGTTCTAAAGCATAGGTCTCAAACTCAATTCCTGGAGGGCCACGGTTCTGCACAGTTTTGCTCCAACCCTAATCAAACACAGCTGATCCAACTAATCAAGTTGTTCGAGACTCCTAGAGACACTTACGCAAGGGGTGAGTTGAAGCTGGTTGGAGCTAAACTATGTAGAGCTGCGGCCCTTCAGGAATTGAGTTTGAAACCATTGTTCTAAAGCAGGGGTGCCCAAACTCAGTCCTGAAGGGCCCGTGTCCTGCAAAGTTAAGTTCCAACCCCAATCAGACACATCTGGGCTAGCTAATCAAGCTCTTACTAGGCTTGCTAGAAACACCTGTGTAGCTGTGTTGAAGCAAGTTGAAGCTAATATCTGCAGTACACCGGCCCTCCAGGAACGAGTTTGGGCACCCCTGTTCTAAAGCATAGGTCTCAAACTCAATTCCTGGAGGGCCACAGTTCTGCACAGTTTTGCCCCAACCCTAATCAAACACACCTGATCCAACTAATCAAGGTGTTCGAGACTACTTTTGAACACCTTGATTAGTTGGATCAGGTGTGTTTGAATAGGATTAAACCAAAACTGTGCAGAACTGCGCCCCCCCAGGAATTGAATTTGAGACCTATGTTCTAAAGGATATCAGTATACCAAACATGTCACTTTGATAACCGCAGAAAAAAAGTACAGAAATAAAGAGTTTACCATTTGATTTCATGAATATCGAGTTCAGTGAACTGAACCGTATCAGAACTTCATGTCCTTCCTAGCTTAATTTGTCTCCCTGCTTTCCCTCTTTTTTGTTTTTTTACTGAAACCAAAAGAACTTGACTCTCTTCCTGTCAGTCATCTCCTCCGATCACGCTGCCTTTTGTGCCATTTCTCAATTGAGTCAACCTGAGAGGAAGAGGAAATGAAAATCAAAGCGTAGAGCACAAATTCATACAAGCCTCCATGTACCAGTTTATTACTCCTATGTGCATCCTTTCACCTATTTGTTCTTTACTTACTTTGAAAAATGTGTGTGTGTGTGTGGATCTATGTGGTTGTTTATTAGCCTGTAGCCATGTGTTCCATTCTATCTCCCATCAGGACCATACTTGCTCCTCTTGTCCTGTTTTTTGCTATAAAGTAAACCACACAAGGAGACTTTGACGTCCTTCAGACCTCCGCACACTATTTTTAAACCACAATGCCAAGTGTGGCATCTGCACTTAATCCTGTGGGCATTGAACTTACTATCCGACCATTTTTCTTTGTTCATGTGAGACTCCATTAAACAAGTGCTGTGCAGCTCATTAGTATTGTTTTGTTTATTTTTATATATTTTTTTAGGTTTTCTTGTCAACGCTACATACAGTTGAAGTCAGAATTATTAAACCCTTCTGAATTATTAGCCCCCCTGTTTATTTTTTGCCCCAATTTCTGTTTAACAGAGAGATTTTTTCAACACATTTCTAAACATAACAGTTTTAATAACTCATCTCTAATAACTGATTTATTTTATCTTTGCCATGATGACAGTAAATAATATTTGACTAGATATTTTTCAAGACACTATTATTCAGCTTAAAGTGACATTTAAAGGCTTAACTAGGTTAATTAGGTTAACTAGGCATGTTAGGGTAATTAGGGAAGTTCTTCTATAACAATGGTTTGTTCTGTAGACTATCGGAAATAAAAATATAGTTTAAAGGGGCTAATCATTTTGACCATAAAATGTTTTTTAAAACATTAAAAACTGCTTTCATTCTAGCCGAAATAAAACAAATAAGACTTTGTCTAGAAGAACAAAAATATATTATCAGACATACTGTTAAAAAAAAAGAAAAGTTCAAAGCAGGGCTAATAATTGTGACTTCAACCTTATATTTAGCGCTTTGAGAGTTATTAATCCAATAAATGATGTTTGTGTCATTTTGTAGCATGTATCGCAGTGCGCTAATCTAACTAGCGCTACAGTGAATACGTTTATTTGAGAATTATCCCACCCCCCTAAAAAAATCTACCCATCAACCCCTCTTCTTCGACCTCTTCAGTCCAGTGACCCCCAGCAATCTCTTCTCTTGTAGCCGTTCCGCCGAGTGACCTTCTCGGTGGTGAGCCAACCACAGGACCCGCACCAGGGCTCGCTGCAGAGCTGCTACGACAGTGGCCTGGAGGAGTCGGAGACGCCCAGCAGCAAGAGCTCGTCCGGCCCCAGACTAGGTGCCCTCCCTCTACCAGAAGACGCCTATGAGAGGACTACGCCCGATGGCAGTGTCGGTGAGGCAGAGCATATGGAAAATGGTAGGGGCAAACACAAAAAAAAAAAAAAAAAAGATAAGGCAGAGTTAAGCCAAACAGCTAAATAAGAAGAGACATACTCATCAGTCAACAAGATAGGGAAATTCTCACTAAAGGCCACACACTCACACACAGCTACGCTGACACTACAGCTTTACAGATTCGGGGGTTTACACAGATATATGAATAGAAAGGTCTGAATAGGCAGGAATTGCTAGGTTTGTTCTATACGCTAACAGTGATTGTAGAATATCATAAGCACTCATATATGTTCATATCTATGCAGTTCATTTTTATTTATGTGTTTACCAAGGTAAAAGCTAAAGGTCGGTAAATGTAGTGTAGCCTACAAAAAACTCTGAAGGATTCTGACTGTATTTTCTTATAGAGATTCAGATGAGATCATTGCTGCTTCATTGGAGACATACTGTAGCTCATCTAATAAACATTGATTCACAAAATCTTTGGTTGTGTACAAGATAGATTCGGTAACACTTTATTTTGATGGTCCATTTGAGTATTAGTAGACTGTCTGCTTAATATCTGCTGATATGCTCCTTCAACAGACATTTAACTGACTATAAGAAACTTTGCAGGTACATGTCGACTTACACATCTACTTATAATCTAATGACAATAAGTAGGCATGTAGATGCAATGTAACTTAAATTCAACAAACGGACCATCAAAATAAAGTGTGCCCATAGATTTTGATATTTTTATCAGCTTGTACTGTGTTGTGCCTAGTTTCAAAAAATCTGATTTCCACTTGAGTAATTTTGGCCATTTTTCAGTAATCCCTGTCAGTTGGATATGCTGCTATGCCTATCAGGCTTTTTATATTGTAGAAGTTTAACAGGTGAAAGGCCCTGAACAGTAAGAGCGTGGATTTTGTTTCATTGTGGCTGAAGTTACCTATCCCCCTTTAGAAGCTCTCTGTGGTCAACAGTTACCTTCATTGTTAATGACCAACCAACCAATGCTTGGTTTCTATCAATGGAGCCACTGTTGGGCCAGTATTCGGTAGCAGTTGTCGAACATTAAGGGCTGTCTTGTCTACATTCGATACTTTATCAGCAACAGGTGTCTATTGTGTCGAGCTCAGCGAGCCATTTTCTGTGGAATGTCTGTTCTGCTTGCTCATCGGAGCAGATTTTAGAAGAGCAGGAGCGAGTGTTTCTCTTAGAGTCAAGTTATTAGGTCCACGGCACTAAATTTTGCTTTGTGTATCGTGTTACTCCATCGAGAGCAGGCACAGGATACTAAAACCTCATGGCCTATAGAAGGTCGGAGGTCAAAAGGGCTCACAAATGCATGCTAGAATGAGCAAATTTGCTGAACGGTGAGATTTTTAAAGTTTATCGCTTGGCCTAAAAGTAGATTAAACTTGAGGGTAGGTGGGAGTTGTTTTAGGCCACTTGCTGGTTAGGATCTGAAGCACTTTGCATTCAACAGCTCTCCGCTAAATTAGCCTCAATTAATGTCTGGCGCTAATTCAGAGTAAGCTCAAAATAATTGGTCACTAGGAGATCAATGCAAGGCTGATTAGATCAAAACTGCCAATCTGGACATCGGTCAGAGCTTCTGTTGGAGAGGAGGAGAAAAAAAATAGGCAAACTTTTGCTGATGGGTTTGGAAAAGCTGCTTTATTTTGGTATCACTTTATGTTCATTCAATTGCAAGGTAAATTCTCAATAGAGTAATAATAGACTCTGTAACTTTATTTTGATGGTCCATTTTAGTATTAGTAGACTGTCTGCTTAATATCTGTTGATACTGCGCTTTCAACAGACATTTAACTGATTATAAGAAACTTTGCAAGTACATGTCAACTTACACTAACCATAACCCCAACCCTAACCCCAACCGAACAGTCTACTTATAATCTAATGAGAATTAGTTTCAATATAACTTAAATTCAACAAAAGGACCATCAAAATAAAGTGTGACCTTAGACTCTAATGTTAGCATAAGTTTACATGTACTTGTGAAGTTTGTTATTGTCGGTTGAATGTCTATTAATGGAGCAGTGTCAGCAGATATAAACCAGACAGTCTGCAAATACTTTAATTGTAATCAGTTGGTATGTACAGGGGTGGATTTAACCAATAAGCAAGGCAAGCAGCCGCTTAGGGCCCCAGGAAATATAGAAATATAAAATATACCTATAAACTACATATATATGTTTTCTATAACGTTATATACCTTTTTTTTTTTTTTTTGGTGAGAGTTAAATACAATTTTAACGTAATTAAATATTATTTTGTATAGAATCAAATATAATGTTAATATAATAATGTATTGTTATTTAAAAATGATAACATTACCAAGTAAAATATCCATTATGGAGCAGTCCAGCAGTCAAATTTCTAAAAATTTATATACATTTATTATTTTTTAGTTGTAAATTCATTTTAATAAAATTAATCACTTAAAATGTAGAGGCTGCATTCATTTAAAAAAATCGAAAAAAAATTATTTAGTGATATATATACATAACAGCAATATAAATACAAATTAAATAAAAGTAGAAAGGATGTATTTCAGGACTTTGGCCCCATGGCCCAAAATCACTAAATCCATCCCTGGGTATGTAATTGCAAAGTAACTTATAGTCAACTAAATGAACAAAAGGAAGTATCAAAATAAAGTGAAACCTATTCTATGATATTAAACAACATCATTATTCCATTCTTAAAGGTTAGGAACATTAAATGTTATCCAATTGTGCTATCATTGCATTTATTCATTTTCAAAGGCTGCAGTTCCAAAACACCATCGGCATTTGAGTAGATATACACATGTAAAACCCAACAGTCAACTTTATCAAATGAAATGAGTGTAGTCAACTCAAAATTGACTGAAAGTTAATTCTACTCATTTTAAAAGAGTTTTGAATTCAGTGTTAAAGGTAATGACTTTATGAAAATGATAACCTCATTACTTCAACTTAAATGGAGTAAGTTCACAGTACTCATATAAATTAGTTTTTAACTCAAATGGTTTGTAGCAATCGGTTTCCTCAAACGGTTTGAGTTGCCTTAACTTATTGGGTTCTACAGTACTCAGTTGGCTTGAGTTCTCTTCATTTATTGGGTTTTACTGTGCTCAGATTGTTTCATTTACCCAAATGGATTGAGTTCACAGAACTCATTAGGATTAGTTTTTAAACTTAAATGGTTTATTGCAATCGGTTTCCTCAAATGGTTTGAGTTACCTTAACTTTTTGGGTTTTACAGTGTAGAGATTCAGACATACATACATTTTCTGATGTTTTATTATTGATCATTTAGTGATTGGTTCTCCTTCATATCCTTTGAATGTACCCTTTTCACATCTCTTCCATTTTCACTCACTCACTCACTCCACCTCATGTCTCTCCCTCTTCCCTCTCTTCCTGTTCCATTCTATCTTTCTTGTAAGATCTTTCAAGGGCAGATACAAACAAACAGATGAATCACTTTCTGATAAATAAAAGAGATGGCTCACCCTGCTGCTCCCAATCTTTAGGAGAATCAGTGTGTGTGTGTGTGTGAGGGAGGCTTAGAGAGGGAGAGATATGGGGGAAATAGAAGACTCAGGAGACTATGTTCGGCTTAGAACTGAGCAGAAGTGAACATTAGTACAATGGCTTATGCATTCAATGCAGTTAGAAGTTGACGATGGAAATTTTCAAAAGCTGATGTGCTCTGCTGAGCTCATGCATTATCAAACATCACACACAGAGACTCATACACACTCAGATACACAGCCGGTCACACTTGCGGCCCAGCAGTCACAGTCAATGTCTCTTTCATGACAGAGATGTCCTGAGTGTGTGTATATGTGCGTGTGTGTGTCTGTATTTGGGCTCTATAATTGGCTTAGGCATGCTGTGGGTTAGTTCCGCTTTGACAGAGTCTTTTGGGTCGGTGTTAGGTTCGTTTAATGCTTTTAATGCTCTCTCAGGGGACTTAGACAACATCCATACTCACTCTTTAGTGTGTGATCACAGCACTTGAGTGTGATTTGGAGATACTTACCGTTCAATGCCATGACTTCAAAAATACAGATTTGAGTCAGGTTTTTCATAGAGAAGCGGGCTGTTAGGAAATGATTCAGTTATGCTTTCAGAGACCTAACATAATATTCGCTTTAATATTATTAATACCCAAATTTAACCCATGTGGTTCAAAATTATAAACTAATTATAAGGATGATAATGATGATATCATAGAATGATAATGATGATGATGTCTGGGTCAAATAGCATTTCTGTGTGGAGTTTGCATGTTCTCCCCGTGATCGCGTGGGTTTCCTCCGGGTCCCCCACAGTCCAAAGACATGCGCTATAGGTGAATTGGGTAAGCTAATTGACTGTGGTGTATGAGTGTGAATGAGTGTGTATGGATGTTTCCCAGTGATGGGTTGCAGCTGGAAGGGCATCCGCTGTGTAAAACATATGCTGGATAAGATGGCGGTCCATTCCGCTGTAGCGACCCCAGATTAATAAAGGGACTAAGCCAAAAAGAAAATGAACGAATGAATATATTATATTATATTATATTATATTATATTATATTATATTATATTATATTATATTATATTATATTATATTATATTATATTATATTATATTATTGAAAATACAAAATCTTGAAATGTAATTGCATATAGAAAGTTTAACATGCTACTGTATTAATGATCAGGTTGATGTGACCTAACACAGTGGTTCCCAAAGTTGGGGTCAGGACCCCTCGGGGGGTCGCGGGATAATGGGGGGAGGGGTGCTTGGAGATTTTCAAAAATCAAATTAATTTTATGAAACTTTTAGAATGAGCATATTTTGTCCATATACTACATTTTTTCCATTGGATTTCTTCCTTGGGTCCCGTTATGTTGGATTAAAGACACAGCAATAGGGTCAGATGCACCAGATTGATTTCATGGCACCAGGGTAAACTTTCTTACACCTTTACGCCACTCACATACATTGAAATTAAATACAGGCCACAACTAAACACGGAGAATGACCTCCGAGTGGCGTTCTCCAAAGTTAAACAAAGCATAGACTTGGGCCTATTAATCAAATCGCAATTGCTATTTGAAATGTTGCGATTAGCTAATGGGAAGAGGCTGTGATATATAATATATATGTATTATTTAATTTTCCCCACCCAGAGCAAATGCTTGACTGCTGTCTGTGTGTGATAGCCTTACTAGCCAATTGAGTGAGCACACCTTCGAACACTCTGCCCAATCAGAACTGTGCAACCAAACTATGCGGAACGCCAACAATAAAAAAAACAAAAAAACAAACAGGAAATCGAGGACAATTGGTATAATGTCGTCTGACGCTTCAGAAGCTTTAATAGACAAACATTATCAAAGAAAATCAGGGCATCGTTGATATGGGAATATTTAGATTTCAAAGTCACAGACACCAAATAAAAACAGGTCATTTTTAAAAGCTGTCGCAGAATTGTTGCCTCACGGCTTACAGATTATTGACCTGAAGCATGACTAAAAAAATAAATCACAAATCAAAATCGCAATGGCAATATCTGTCAGAAATTAGATATTTTCTCCAAATCACACAGCACTAGTGTGAGCCGTTTTGGGTTTGTTTATATAAACACCTATACATATATATATATATAATAACAATAATAATAATTATCATCATCATCTTGTTTTTGTCCTATCTAAGCATCATTTCTGAGCGCTCAATCATGTTCTTTAAGAAAAAAGGAACAAGATGCTCTTGCTTCGTCTTTAGCACAACAAGATGGCAAATAATCTAACTTTTTTTTTTCCATGTTGAAAGTGTAACATTCTCGGTGTCCTTCTCATGGAAAGCACTTAATTAAGTTGTTTAAATGGCAGTCATTGCCTCTCACATTGATGCTTTCCTAATGCTGTATTACAGCTCTGATAACCTCGACTCAATTAAAATATGGACGGGAGATCATACAGACAGACACACACACACATACACGCACACACACCCCTGCAGTTAACAGATGGGCGAAAAGCCATCACTTGAAAGAAGGAATCAGCGAAGGTCTGTAATTGTGGTCATTATGCTCGTGAAGGATGTGTGTGATTGGGTTCCTGGTGAGGTTTTTTGTTGTGAGTGTGTTTGTTTGTTTGTTTTGGGGATTAAGGTCATGGCAGGAACTGGGCGTCCTCCCCTAATGAAGAAGCCTTGCTGTGAAGATGGGTTTTCCAAAACTCTCTCTCTCTCTCTCTCTCTGAACAAATGTGACAACACAAGCTGAGCAAATGTATAGCATATCGATAATAAACAACGATTAGATATTTCCTTTTTTAATGCACACATGAATGTACCTGTGGAAGAGAGCGAGAGCTATGGAGAGAGAGAGCAGGAGAGAGACTGATTGACTCTCAGGAAAAATCCCGCTCTTCGACTTGCTCGTTGTCAATCTTCCAGTCAATACATTTGCTCTACTCCTCGTTACTTATCTCTTCTTCTTCTCTTTCTCTCTCTCTATCTCTCTCTCTTCATTCACCTCCACCATGTATCATGGGACTTCTCTCCCCAAGGTTTTTTTTTTTTAGCTTCCCGACACCATCATTGAACTTTATACGTTCATAATGCTACACAGACAAACAGATAGAAAGACAATGCTTCATGATTCTTTTCAGACACTGTAGCAGTTTCCAGGGCCAAAGATAGCCTTCCTCTAGAGGAAAACTGCGCTAAAAATCTCTGACCACCATTTGAACCCTGGAGACGTCTGTCTCTGGAGTCTGCTTGTTAGGCTTTAAGTGTTTCTGTAATCGTATCTTGACTGCAGACAGATACTGGGTGTATAATATGTCTCAATGCAAGAATAGTGATCTACTGTAGCCGGATATAACCTCATTTAATCAACATCTGGTCTTGGATCAGTAGAGCCCAATATTAGCACAACTGGGGATGATGGCAACTGAACTGTTTGCTTTGGATTTGCATTTAGGAATCAATATACAGTAATTGTCTGTGTTTAACAATATAGGTATAACAGTTTTTTTTTAGATACAAATATTTTAGTTTGATAGTAGAAATAGGACCTAATGTACTTTCTTAAGACCATTTCACACCAAGAACAATACATTTAATAATAGAGATTTTTGGTTTGGTTAAAACAAACTCTCATGTGATTGCCCTGTTATTGTGGTTTATATGAATACATTTAAACAGTGACTACACTTACAAGGACATCAGTAATCAAATTATTTGCCGTAATCTGAATAAGACAATAATATGATTAAGGTGTTTACATGAGTTGCTTTTTGAATGTTCCTGTTATGATCCCGTTTTACATGTTATAGCTCATGTTTGATTAATGTCATTGCGTCACCATGCTATCCAATGTTTCCTCTGATGTTTTGTGTAATTTTGGGTGTTTCATTTTAAATTAGTTGACTTTAACTGCAGTTTGGCACTTTCACTTTCATTCAGGAACATTTCATTTATGCCCCCATGAGATATTGGATGCAACTATGAACTCCTGGAAGAGTGTTGTTTTAATGGAAGTTTATACCGCATGCCATATGATATGATACCAAAACAGCCATGTGTATATGAAATATCCTGTCACAAAACGATGTGAAAGGTCCTACATGACGGTAATAGTTTGATTGCAGTATTTACATGTCTGTACTGCATCTCAATATTGCGACTGAAATCGGCATACTCCACATGTCTTAATTCTATTTTTGTTTAGTACAATTGTGGCCTTAATCGAATTAAATAATACAAAAATCATTGTTTACACGGTAGACTCTTAACCAGAGTATTGTCTTAATTGTATTAACAATCTGATTATTAGTGTCATATAAACATACTCAGTGTCATCCACAAACCAATCCAGGCTCTTTGGGAATATGTTCCCAGGGCAAAATTTTTGAGAACCGTGAAATATGTTGCTCCGGCGACATTTGCTCACAGCTTGTGTATTCACCAGAGGTTGCTGTCAACATTTTTACAAATCTCATATATGTTACTGGGCCACGTTTTCTCATACGTGTCATTTACACAAGCTTTGCATGCAGTATGTGCCTGTAAAAAGGCAGAGCTTGTCGTGCACAATATATCACCTTGTGATACACTAACCAATTGTGTTAACAATTGGATAAAATTTCATAACAGCCGCATATTCTTTCTACAGTTTTACATGTTTCACTGGTTTATGGAGCGATTCTTTGCCGGTTTCAAAACTTGTTCGCTCCATGTCCTACTGAGCAACTAAGCAAGTTAAGCCATACTTGCAAAGTTAAGTGTGCATGGTGAAAGCATTTGTGTACAGGTCACAGATGCAAGTTGTTTTTGTGCTATTTATTCAGTACTGCACCAACAACCATGTGAAAACAATTCATTACCCATTGATAGTATACCCATGTAAATGTCAGTAGTGTATAAAGGAAAAAAATGGCATTGTACTGTGCCATATCATTCTTTTTACCCACAAACTGTACGGAAATATATGGTGAGGTACATATTTGCGGTTTAGCAAAAATGTAGCCCTTGGCATGTTTTACCAATGTTGCACTGTTGTTAAACTGTTATGGTAAAATGTAATACATTTACTGTCATAATTTTGAAATTGTAATATTAAATCTCAAGGATTATTAGACATTTCTAAGTCAAATATTTACACATTTACTTTGTAGTAAATGAACTGAGGGAAAATATTTAAATATTATTATTTATTCACTTGTAATATTTAAATGTTTTTTTTTAATTCATTGCAAATAATCACATCAATATTAAGTACACTTTAATTGACAAGTATTGATTTAGTATAATAAAGGAACATTTGTTATTTTTGTATACATTGCATATTATTTACTTAATTTAGTAATTCCTTAAGCAGAAAAAAAGAAATAAATTATATATATATATATATATATATATATATATATATATATATATATATATATATATATATATATATATATATATATATATATATATATATATATATATATATATATATATATATATATTATTATTATTATTATTATTAATTTAAATACATCTAGTTTATTTGCATGAAATTTAAAGTTAATATGTTATCATTTACTTAATTTATTTAGGAGGGTTACTTTAACATTACGTAAATTTTAAATGACATTGACAAGTTCATTGTACTTTATATAAGATTAGTAAAAATGACTCGGAATGTACTCATAAAGATTGTTACAAGGATTTTATCAAGTAAATCTTAAGAATATATATATATTTTTTTTTTCAGTAAATGCTTAAACGTTCATTCAGCACTAATAATAATATCACATAAGAGTTTTAATTTAAGAATCAATTTTATTATATTTTTTACTTTTTTTTTTTTTTTGCTCAAGCTGATGATCAATAAAAGCCAACAATAATCCATCCTGCTTTTAAGAACAATGCAAATGCCACATGACACAACTGAGTGTGTGCTTAAATAAATAATAAACAGAACATTGTTGTGCATTGCTACATAATTGTGTTATTGTTATTGGCGTAAACTAATGTTTAATGTTAATGTAGAGTTTTCTCTACATTTCTTTTCATTTTCAGCACTATATTAACCATATTTTGAATTAAGCACAGTTTTATTTTTAGGGTTAACTGAAATATCTGTAGACTTAACTGATAATGTCTTGTCATGTACATTTTATGTTCAGCATTGCATTTTTATATACTAATACGAATAATGGCAAAACTACACAGAAAAGAGGAAACACCGGTGATTTAGTAATGCAAAAACAAACCACAAACATTTGCATCAACTTTATAAGCCAAATTAATAGATAACAAACATATTCACTTGCATACTGAAACAAAATAACATTTGTTATCTGTAGAATATACTTGTACCTCTCAAGTTTGCCTTATCAACTTGGCCATTAGCAGACAAACAGATAAATAAATAAATAAACACGGCGCGTACACTCACTTCATTAGAGAAGCCAGATACAGAGGGCCAGATGGCAATGCCAGTCGCTTTTAATTAAAGCTATTCATATTTCAAGAGCTCGGTAGAGCCTCGATCCAATAAACCACATTTTTTATTTCACCAGAACTCAAGCGGGGCCGATAATTGTAGAGAGAGAGATCACTAAAGCACTGACAAGCATCACAGGCCACCTTTAGTGGCATTTGCGTTCATTAGAAAGTTTGCGAGTAACCTTTACTAGTTTTTTTTTTCAGTCAGTTTGGGACACTGTGAGTGGGTTGCTGCGATGCATGTTGTACAAACCTCAAGTCTACACAGACAAGACTCAAGGTCATTTGTTATAGTCACAGAGTGCTAAAGAGTTAATAGAACTCTTCTTTATCAGAAAATTGGAATCAGGTTCAGGATTACATGCAGCTTGCTTCACTTGTAAGGTTGAGTGTGTGCATGTGACATGCTTTGCGGGTGACGTTCGCTAAAATATACACTTGTGTTCTCCTGTGTATTCAGGCTCATTGCAAAACAGTCACAGGTCATTAAACTGGAGTATTAACACCCCAAGCACAAATACTAATTCGTGCGCCGACCATTATTCAAACATTCCTGTCTTAGATTCCTTTCACAAACAGGAAACGTTCAATTGGCTAAGTTGTTGTGGTATAGATTCTGTTTGAAAATATAACAACAGGTTATTCCGGTTAGTTAGTGGTTTGAATTGTGTAACATACTTTCAACACAGGCTCATTCTGAAAATGTAGACCTATATATATATATTTCTAGAGATCGTGGATTATGTAGCCAGAAGTACGTATGTCTGCATTCCGTCTTTAAAACAAACGCTACAGGGCAGTATGACGCCGTTCCTTTTTGTGCTTACCAGTGGACCACTTACCTTCAAAATGGATGGCCATCCCACTGTTGCCAGTTTTCCCAGTTAGCTTGCCATTTACAGCAGAGGATTTGAGCTTTAGGGAAGTGGGTGGGCGGGTCAATTGGTGCTTTTGAAAACACAATTGGTTGGGTTTAGGAAAAGAAGAGAGTCATTCAGTCAGTCAACAGTTAGTCGACAGCGACCTCTGGTGTATTTATGCAAGAAGATCAGGTATAAATGGCACTTGCGAGAGAAATTTGAGATCTGAAAAAGCATACACAGCAGCCTCTGGTGAATTTGAGTAAGAACATCAGGCGCAAATGGCACTCGCGAGAGAAATTTGTGATCTGAAAAAAGCGTACACATTGCTCTCAGGTGGATTTACGCAAGAACATCAGGTGCAAATGGCACTCGCGAGAGAAATTTGAGATCTGAAAAAGTGTACACAGCAGCCTCTGGTGGATTTGCGAAAACAAAAATGAAAAAAAAAACGTAGCTCCTGGTACACTCTCCAGAAATGTATATAGGGGTACGTTTTCAGAATGAGCCTGGCTCGCATGTTTTACTTCACTCAGCAATTTATCTTTTGTTGCTTTTTGATGGGACTGTGAGGACATTTAGCTCTAGGAGGTGAAAACGTGCCGATTTTTTAAATCGGCTCAAAACAAAACAAGCTCACCCCGCTAGCGAGTGTTAACTTCAGGCTTTGGGAGTTCAGTGGAGTGGCAAGTATTGTTCAGGCAGAGTGCCATTCTAGACCTGCATAAAGTGTGTGCTAAACAAGCAGTATTTGGCTTGCGTTTCCTGCCAAGTGTTTGTGCGTCACCTGGCTTCAATGAGCAGGTGGAGCCTTCCCGAACACAAAAACACTAAAGATTTAAGAAGCTCTGCAATTATGCAGGCATTCCCGATGTCTACAACTGAACTGCCCTCCAAGGTAAAAAAAAAATCAATCTGGCTCACTTTGGCCTCTGAATTGTGGCTTCTTTGTTCCGACAGCCAAATCATCCACAATGTTGCACCTCAGGAATGTGTCTCTCATTATCTCAAATAATCCTAATTTGTAAGTTCAAAGGGTTAGAGCGAGTTTAACAACAGAGTTAAGAGGGTGTTTAACCAAATTGTGATGGAATAAATGTTCTAGCACACAAAGTGTTTTTTATCAATAGTGAGTCAGCAGTGTTCCGGTTTAAGGCTAACTTAGTTTGGTTGATTAAAGGAGTAGAATACAATAGTCAACATTTGAAATGGATTCAAAACCTTTCATTAAATATGTCCTAAAGCTACCAAACAACACTTATTTCTTTTTTAGGACAATTTTGAAAAGCATTTATGATGCACTTCAAATGTTGACTACATCAGTACTATCATTAAGATTTTTCTCTTTGGATAAACCAGATATTAAAGCTACTTTTCCATGAAAAGTCTTAATAATTATCACAATATGTATTATGTTTGCATGTTTTCCGGTAGATTTAATCGACAGGACTAACCTTTGGCATTTGCAGCAGTTAGTTTCTTACCATTTGATGTCCTGTTGTCACAGCCAATCATTCCAGGAATTCCCAAAGTCCTCTGACTGGAAATAACCCAGGGGAATAATGAGTCAGACGTTTGCTGAGTTTGTTGAAAGACTCCCAAGCTCCAAGGCTTGACAAGCCTCAGAATACATATTTAGTATTCCAAGACTTGTTAAAAGGAATCTCACAATAGCCTCACAACACAGAAGCTTTAGTGTTTTATCTGTACAGCAGCCAAAATATAGAGAATTCTATATCCACGTTATAAAACTATGCGACTCTTTCATGTAGCAAAGTACAGAGCTGCATGAAGAATTGTTTGAATATTTGTTTGAGCTGAAATGCCTAGTATTGTACTGAGGAAAGCAAGATGGCAACGTTTAAAAACGTTTCACTTAGTCTCCATGGTTAAAAACATTTTATTTACGGCTATTTTTAAGTTCTCGGAACATTAGGATAATTGTTGAAGGCTGTTTCTTTGAGTGCTCTTATTAAAATCCAAGGCAGGCATTAGCAGAGATGGCCGCAAGACCTTTCAAATAAATGAGACGCTCACCATCACTTTGTGGCAAGACTTTGAAGTACCTGCAATCACATCAGGTATCGGATCAGCTTAATTACCGAGCTGGAAATTAACCATGATAAAGCGAGAAGGGAAGGAGAGAGATAGAAAGACTGGGTGAGTGCGAAAAGTCATCGAATCTGTATCTTAACACTCTGAATATCATTAAAATCTCATTGCCTGCTAACCGCGTCACATGACTGTCGTTTGCACCAATCAGACGACGCCAGCCGTCTATGTTTAGCTAAATATGATGGATCGCTTTGCGGTGAAGAAGAGATTAACAGCGACCGTGAAGGTACTTTCACTATCTTCTGTAGCCCCCTAATATTTCTTGCTCTCACTGCAAAATGCGATTCATTCTGAAAGGTTTTCCAGCGGTCCCTTTGGCATTGGCCTAGTATAAATCTGCCCCTGTTTTGAGATGTATGAGTAGACTACCATGCTGCAGAGAGAGCTCAAGGCGCGAAATGAGGAAGATGCAAAGCCACCGAGGCCTGTGGCATTCTTTTCTTTTCTTTTTTTCTTCCTTTCACATGTCCTCCTCCACTCTTTGTCCTATTAAACAAGAAACAGCCTAGTGTGTTTTCTGGAATGTAGGAGAGTCAGAGTAAGCGTGACGTGAAGGGATGTTTTTGCACGTGTCACTTGGTGGCATTTGAGAGGTTCACCTCAAAGCTCCTCACTCCGCACCTTCCCAGCGCAAAACCGTGACCTTTCACGGAGGCAAAAAGCATCCATCTTTCAAGCGATCACATTTAAGAGAATTAATCCTTTTCTTTCTAAAAATAAGCATGGGAAAAAAAAAACCGAAAGAAACAAATTCTGTCATAACTGTTCAAGTCATGCATTATGGCAGCATTTCCTTTTCATCAGCATCTGAATGTTTTCCAAGCAAGTGCCTTGATGTCTAGAAATTGCATGTCAATTGAAAAACAGTGCAAGGTCAGGAAAAGAAAGGATTCGTGGCGGCAGCTAGACAAATAAAATAAACACCTGACAGTTTGGGGAATTATTTTTGGCATTGCTTTTCATTGGGTGCCTGTTGTGAGGTGAATATGCATTGGCACATAATTATTGAAATGTCATGTAAAATATGCCTGGGGCCTGACAAATCTCATTCAAGTCTCTCCAACAACTGTATGCTCCCCACTGCGTTTTGAAGGCTTAGCTTTTTTTTTTTTTCAGTCTGCAAAACGCATGGCCATTTGCAAATGCAGCATTCGCATGCTTGTGTTCACCCAGACCTCACGGAGAGCCAGGTGACAGCGGAGATATGTCATAACACTAGATAAAACTTTTCTACTCATGCATGCTTAACCTCCCACATACCACAACACACAAAGGGCCTGATTCGGCAAACAAAAGAACAAAAAAAATGCTCTTAGGTACAAAAGAACGCAGACTTTGAAAGAGGGATGAGTGAGCCCTAAAGGGAGCAAAGATTGTTTTACATTATGTAAAGAGAAACCGGCATAAAATATTTCAAGACGCAAACAATTAGCCTAAGATCACATGACAGAAGAAATGGATTTCTTACCCTTGCCGGAAAAAAAAGGATTAGCGACTCGAACAAAAAAACAAGGGAGACACACCTGGTTTGAGGAGACTACAATGCGAACAAAAGGTGTATGTGTGTGTTTCAGGGCTTTTGTGTGGTTACTCTAAGGAAATAATGACTAGCCATGGGCAATACGAGGCAGGGCCGTAAAGGGAGTTTACCAGTGCCTGTGGCTCTCCAAGTTTAGCCGCAGACTTGTTTATATTCTCCCCATCAATCTAGCTTTTCCTTCTCAGAGGGATGTTATCAGATTGTTTTCTTTCTCTTCCATTGCTGCTTCTTGTATCCTGGTGTTTTTCATCCCGAATCACTGTCAGACTTTCTTTCAATCTCTTAAAATTAAACAATTGTGATCGATTCAATGACCATTAAACAAGTATTCTATAATTTCTTCATACTGTATAAGAATATTGGTCACACTTTATTTTGATGGTCTGTTTGTTGAAAGTTAAGTTTTATTGCATCTGAATGCCAACTAATTCTCATTAGATTATCAGTAGACTGTTAGGTTGGGGTTATGGTTAGTGCAAGTTGACATGTACTTGCAAAGTTTCTTATGGTCAGTTAAATGTTTGTTGAAGGAGTAGTATCAACAGATATTAAGCAGACAATCTACTAATACTCAAATGGACCATCAAAATAAAGTGTTACTAGAATATATATATACACAGAGGCCGGTGGGCAAACTTGCCCAGGATGCCGGGCTTCTATTTTTTATTTTTTTTTGAAAGACATCCTAGGATTTTTAATGACCACAGAGAGTCAGGACCTCAGTTCACTGTCTCCAAGATGGAGCTCACAGAGCAGTATAGAATCCCCATCAATATACTGGGGCGTTAGGACCCACACAGACCACAGGTTGAGCGCCCTCTGCTGGTCTCACTAACGCCACTTCCGGCAGCAACCTAGTCTCCCATACAGGTATTGACCAGGCTCAGCCCTGCTTAGCTTCAGTGGGCGACCAGTTGAGAGTTGCAGAGAGCTTGCTAAAGGTTATTGCACACTGAATTTGAAAATTTCGTCTGTAATTTCTTCGCACATTAAAAAATTAATTTGACCTCACGTTGTGTGAATCGTATTGACACACTGCCTCCGATCTTTTCGTCCCTAATTTCCGCACGTAAAAAAAAACAAAACAATTTGACCTCACGTTGTGTGAATCGTATAGACACACTGTCTCTGAAATTTTCGTCCATCATAAAAAAAACTCAACATGGGTTTGTTTTTTTTTTCTGCTTTTCGCGTCTGAAAAAGTGCTTTAAAATGTTTGAAAAGATGAAATGTTTTCCGCTTTTTCTTGATCGATTAATTAATATGCATCGGATTCATTGTGCAAGGTTTGTTTACATGATGAATTTTTCGCATATGAAAACGGAAAAAAGACACATACGAAAATGGCGTACTTCAGTGTGCAAAGACTCTGCTAACGAAAATGACTATAATAAAATATAAAAGTACAATAGGAATGTGTTTACAAAATAAAAACCAAACTACAACTAACAAAGCTCAGAGGAATGCAAACCTATTGGTTTTTTTCTCTCCCTTTGCTTTTTTTTTCCAATGTCAATGTCAGACTTTCCTTCGATTTCACTGTTATACGTAAACATTAAACAACAATGATGGATTCACCTCCTCTTTCTTTCTTTCTTTCTTTCTTTCTTTCTTTCTTTCTTTCTTTCTTTCTTTCTTTCTTTCTTTCTTTCTTTCTTTCTTTCTTTCTTTCTTTCTTATTCATGTCTGATCTCCGTGCGCAATATTTGCTTGTGGTGAAGGGAGCTGGTGGTGGTTGGATTGACATAATGATAAAAACCACCCACACTGATTTAGTGCCACAGTGCTTGGATGATCTGACAAAACCGGAGAGAGGTTTTAATCCGTAAGATGGGCTCCTCAAATCCACTCACAATACCCACAAACAATACACCCACCCCTGAGGATGCGCACACACACATACACACAAACACAAGCAGAAACCAAGCGACAAATTGGAATTGAATTCTGCATAAGGCCAAGGCTCAGCAAGTAGGCCATGGCAAGAAATATTTGTGTCCGATTTATCCGCAGAAAAAAAAAAAAATCTAAAATGAGATGACTCCCCCTCCCCACAAAAAACCCATTCGCTGCTTACAGCCTAGGCCTAATCTCTGGGTTTTTTTGATGGGCAGAGAGAAAAGAAGGATGATAAACAGACATAAGCACTAAAGTCGGGCTCCCTCTATTGTTTTGTTTAAGCTTTGTTCTTTCTCTCTCTGGTGTGGTGGTTGTAAGGTGGAGGTTTAATATGCAGTGGTCACTATTATGAGGGAAGCTTTGTTCTTTGGAGGCCTTGCATACGGGTGAGGATGTTTTGCTAACAGGTGCAATGCTAGCAGCCTCATTTTTCTTGAACACACAGGGGTGATTTATTTGATAGCGCAGGATCCCTTCGGAGGAAACCGCTAGCTCTGCTGTTACTGAACAATATGGCTGACAGTGCTGCATGTATATATATATATATATATATATATAAAACCATGTTAGTCTGCTTTGCAAGGCATCCTATTGGTGTTAAGAGTAATGTGTTAGTCTAATCACATTATTATAGTTTTTTTTTTTTTTTGCTGTAACAAACTAAGAGCTCTTTCAGTAAAGTTAACTAATACATTATACAAATAATTGTTGTTATTGTAGTAGACTGATTATTGATTTTGCAATTGATTTTACATGAAAGTTCCACCACATCCCAAATGCTCTCTATTGGATTGAGTTCTGGTGACTGTGGAGGCCATTTGAGTACAGTGAACTCATTGTCATGTTCAAGAAAGCAGTCTTAGATGATTCGTGCTTTATGACATGGTGCGTTATCCTGCTGGAAGTAGCCATCAGAAGATGGGCACACTGTGGTCATAAAGGGATGGACATGGTCAGCAACAATACTCAGGTAGGTTGTGACATTGACACAATTCTCAATTGGTACTAATGGGCCCAAAGTGTGCCAATAAAATATCCTCCACACCATTACACCACCACCACCAGCCTGAACTGTTGATACAAGGCAGAATGGATCCATGCTTTCATGTAGTTGATGCCAAATTCTGACCCTACCATTCAAATGTTGCGACAGAAATCGAGACTCATCAGACCAGGCAACGTTTTTTCAATCTTCTATTTTGGTGAGCCTGTGCAAATTGTAGCCTCAGTTTCCTGTTTTTAGCTGTGGTCTTTGCTGCTGTAGCCCATCTGCCTCAAGATGCTCTTCTGCAGACCTCGGTTGTAACAAGAGGTTATTTGAGTTACTGTTGCCTTTCTATCATCTCAAACCAGTGTGGACATTTTCCCAGAACTGCCGCCCACTGCATAATTTCTGTTTGTCAGACCATTCTCTGTAAACTCTAGAGATGGTTGTGCATGAAAATCCTAGTAGATCAGCAGTTTCTGAAAAACTCAGACCAGCCCGTCTGGCACCAACAACAATGCCATGTCCAAAATCACTTAAATCACCTTTCTTCCCCATTCTGATGATAGGTTTGAACTGCAGCAGATCGTCTTGACCGAGTTGCCGCCATGTGATTGGTTGATTAAAAATTTGACTTAAAAAGCAGTTGGACAGGTGTACCTAATAAAGTGGCCAGTGAGTGTATTTATATATATATATATATATATATATATATATATATATATATATATATATATATATATATATATTAGATAAAACAGTATTGAAATTGTATATGTACAACATCTTTAATATGTGTCTTATGTTTGTTTGCTTATATATAGTAGTCAACATATAGCTACAGAACAAACCACTGTCCAGTCACTTATTTAAGGATAATATCAGTCTAATTAACATACATTTTCTGGTTGAACTAATTAACCTAGTTAAATCTTTACATTGCACTATAAGCTAAATACTAACATATTTTTTTTTTCACTATTATGCACTGTCATCATGGCAAAGGCTTAACTAATTAGTTAATTATTAAAGTTAATAAAACTGTTATGTTTTAAATGTAAAAAAAAAAATCTCCCCGTTAACAAAACTTGGGAGATATTTAAAAACATAAATCAATTCCACAGGAGACCTATTAATTCATCTGTATATGAATTCATCATCTGTAAATCCACCATCCATCAAGCGTTATTATTTTATCTTTAATAAATGACACTTTCATTTGGCATTTCTTATGTTTGCTCAGACGGTGCTGAAATTGACATACCTGAACAAATAGAGAAATGAGAGACACAAATCAAATTTGAGGACGGCAAAACGGCTTGGCATTTATTGAGGATCGATAAAAGGGTGTTTTTAAATATTTCAGTCATGTCACAAGAAAAGAACATTACATGACTGAACCCAGCTTTGGCTTGACAAGTGCTTGACTGCCCTAATGGTTTTCAAATGTTCACGGCCATCACCTTTACTTGGCAAATTGCCTTTTTTTTCCCCAACAAAGACTAGACTTGGGTAAATATTTTCCTCTAATTATGAACAGACGTCAGACTAGCAGGGGCGAGCTAAAAGCATTCGGCTGGAGACATTAATCAATGCTAAAACAACATGGACACCACTTTCACTCATCTGTCTGAATGACAGACCTCACACCGCAGGTAAACTTCTGCTGAGTTCAGGGGTTTCAATTATAAAGTGTGCGTACAATCAGATTTGATCCAAGAGTTTGTGTATGCTTAAAGCTACAGCAAATTTATAAAAATAAAAAAAACTCCATGTCAAGGTCTAAGCAAGCATACAGTATGCTCTTATTCTTGTTGCAAATTTGTACTAGAGCAGCTATTTGAACATCTAGTAAAAGTGGTGTCCATGCACAGAATTCATCACAAATGACAAATATGCATTTTGAGAGATTAATTGTGCAATGTAGTGAGACTTTGTGAGATTACAATGAACTTTTAATATGTCGAGAGAGCTTTACTCGCATTCTGTAGGCTACACAGTTCAATTATTTATATTTTTATTTATAGTTTATATATATATATATATATATATATATATATATATATATATATATATATATATATATATATATATATATATATATATATATATATATATATATATATATATATATGTATTTAAACATATAAATAGGCAGTATATATATAGAAATGCCATTTTACATGTAGTTTATTTTAGACCAGTTACCGAAATCGTGTAGTAATAATAATACAATACTATATAATACCATACATTCTTACTTCCAGGGCTTTTTGTATTATGTTGATTTTCTTAGTCGCTGGTGTATTTCAGTTTCTGAAATGCAACAGCCCATCTGGCACCAACAACCATGTCACATTCAAAGTCACTTAAATCACCTTTCTTCCCCATCCTGATGCTCGATTTGAACTGCAGCAGATGGTCTTGACCTTGTCTACATGACTAAATGCATTGAGTTGCTGCCCTGTGATTGGCTGATTAGAAATTTGAGTTAAAGAGCAGTTGGACTGGTGTACCTAATAAAGTGGCCGGTGAGTGTATGTATCATATATATTGGATAAAACAGTTTTGAAGTTGTATATGTACAAAATCTGACTGGATTGTTTGTTTGGATCCTATGTTTGTTTGCTTTTTTATAGTAGTCAACATTTGTAGTGCATCAATGTTGTCCTAAAACTGTTGAAAAACACAAATTCTTGTCTTAGGACAATTTTGAACATCTAATAAACATCTAACAGCTATTTGAACATCTAATATAAGTGGTGTCCATGCACCAAATTCATCACAAATGACAAAGATGCAGTTTGAGAGATTAATTGTGCAATGTCAGACGTTGTGAGATTAAAATGACCTTTTAATTGGCAAACGTTGACAGAGCTTTACTCGCATTCTGTTGGCCACACAGTTCATTTATTCATATTTGTATTTATATTTTTAGATTTTATACACATATATATATATATATATATATATATATATATATATATATATATATATATATATATATATAGGCAGTGTATATAGAGATGCCATATCACATGCAGTTTATTTCAGACCAGTTACCATAATTGTGTAGTAATAATACTTACTCCCATGATTATTTATATCAAAGTTGATATTTAGCTGCACCATGTTGCTAATATTTACGAGGTGGGTCAACCCCCAACCTGGAGGACCAGGACATACACACATTAACAACGGACATTTTAGCTTACCCAATTCACCTAATGAATGTCTTTGGGTTTGTGGGGGAAATCGGAGCACCCGGAGGAAACCCACACCAACAAGGGGAGAACATGCAAACTCCACACAGAAATGCCAACTGACCCAGCTGGGGCTTGAACCAGTGACCCTCTTGCTGTGAGGCTACAGCAGTCAGCTGCACACAATTTCAAGATAATTAGCTATTTTTAAATGTCACACCTGCAAGAAAGACATACACATGGGTTTTTGTGTGCATGTTTGTTTTCTTTGAGTCACATTTACGCACTTTTGTGAAATAAACTTTAAGGCTTATGCTCTGGGTTTTAAGTTGAGGAGAAATTAGCCCCTTTTTAGAGGAGCTGAAGAATGAGAGATTGATTTGAGGGATGGGAGAACCTATATCCCCGTGTTATGCAAGGCAAGACGTGCCAGCGAAACATTTGTCAATTTAATTCCTACGGGTCGCCCTACATCACCTTCCAAATCACCTCTAAATCTGCCTTTCTTCATGATAAATAACAATGAAAAATGGTACCCTTTTAATACCCACCCCTATTTTTAAACATTAATCAAATCGGTCAACAGATTATCCGCCAAGACCAGATGGTTTTGGGTTTGAAAATTACATTTTCCCGATGGTCTATATTTGTGCTTTTTCTTCGTCACCCATTCCTTCTCTCTCCTTGTTAATTTCATTGTGTTTTATGTACATTGTTAAGCTTGGATTACTTTTGCTTATCCAACACTGGCTGTTAAATCTTCCTTCTTGTCTCAATGTAATTCTGGCCCCGTATATAATCTGCACATATAAATTAATCCCATCCCTCTGCCTGGCGAAGAAAGAGCCGATGGTGGCTCTGGGAATATGCTGTACAAAGCTAAATAGTTGTGAAGCCGACTGGCTCTGGGTGTGTTTGAGAAACTGTAACAACAGACGTTCTTTATGTGGGATTTACAGTGATGCATGTGACAGTGTACAAAAGTCTCTGTCTGAGTTTGCAGCGGGGCCCAGAGGAAAGACACTTTATCTGTACAAGGTGATTAGGAGAGAAAGAGGTTTACTGTTTATGAGCTCGCAAATCTCCTCTTCACTCAGGTTAGTCTTTGGTCTCTGTCTGATTGTGGGGTGGAATTACTGAGGAACATCTTCCCTAAACCCACAGCCATGGGCTTCAAGCACCTCCGCATTTATAACTGGCTGCGATGGTGAACTGTCAGGAGCTAAGAGACTCGGTAAGATGGCTGCCAGTGGAGAGAACGTTACATTTTAGAGCTCCTGCCAAATGCAAATTTACCTCCAGCCTCCATCCAAAAAGTATTGAAAAATTGGCATTGGGAATAGAATATAAATAAACAGAAAGTTTTAAATGTTTAAAAGAAGAAACATTATGACACATCAATTGAAGAGTACATGTTTATTATTCTGTAATAATGCCAATGATATTAAATTAAATAAAACTGCAAAAGTTTATGGTATTTCTTAAACTCTTTTCAATTGGTCAATGTAGTTTACATAACTGGATCTTTGGGTCGATCTTCAGTAGTGATATTTGTATTAAATTGACTTTAAGTTAAGCTAAAACAACCTAAAATAGTTTAATTCACTGTCAAACTTATACATTTGTTTTTATTGTACTTATAAATGGTGGAGTATATGGTGTTACTTTATAGGCCACAAAATCATACTTTTGAACACATACTTTTTAATAGATACTCACCGGCCACTTTATTTGGTACACCATGTCATAAAGTGCGAATCATCTCACACTGGTTTCTTGAACATGGCAATGAGTTCACTGTACTCAAATGGCCTCCACAGTCACCAGAACTCAATCCAATAGAGCACCTTCGGGATGTGGTGGAATGGGAGATTCGCATCATTGATGTGCAGCCAAAAAATCAGCAGCAACTGCATGATGTCATCATGTCAATATGAACCAAAATCTCTAAGGAATATTTCCAGTACCTTGTTGAATCTATGCCACGGAGGATTAAGGCAGTTCTGAAGGCAAAAGGGGGTCCAATCTGGTACTAGTAAGGTGTACCTAATAAAGTGGCCGGTGAGTGTATGTATATATATTTTACCACAGACCTTATTTAAGTGATTTAATCCCAAAATTCCATTCAAAAATCCTATTGACTCTGAAACATCTATAATCAAAAGTACTTTTTTTGGACTTGCCTCTTGATTTTTGCATACAAATTTACTTAATAGTTCCTTTAATATAATAGGACACTAAGTAGGACACACACACACATAAAAGTAAACTCAATTTTGTTGTGGATAGCAGAACCAAAGATCTAGAGGCACAAACTGGATATGAATATATTACTCTATAATTCTATTCTAACTTTTCACTCAAATTGTGCTGATAATATCTACAAAAAATGAGCACTAAACTACAAACTTACAAGATTCTCTCCAGTGGTCTCGGGATTGTGGACTTAACCGTATCCACATTAATCATCAAACAAATTGACACGATGCACACAAAAGCCCCTGATGCATTTCCACAGTTTTTGTTTCATCTGGAGTCTCGGAAGGGTAATTATTGCACCCTTTCTCCCCCGGTAGCTCAGGTGGTGCCGTCCCTTTTGTAATCATCTGTTTATGCCGCATTCTTTAATATCGTTCCTCCAGTAATCAGTCTGCCCACCAGTCCCGTAGAACTGCTATTCCTCCTGCCTGCCATTATTTAATTGCAAATCGTCAAGAGTCGGTAGTTTAGGGATATGGATGTGTCAAAAGCTTAGGAAACGGGAGTTTTCTCGACATCCAATTAACGGATGCTCATTTATCACACCGAGGCATCACAAGAGCCTGCCGCCACGCATGTTAATAATAGTATCATAAGCAAGTTCAAAACTCCCATGCTGTCTGTGCTGGAGCCCCAGCAGGTCACTTTGCAGCGTTCATTAGAGAGGGAGAAGCTGGACGCTGGGAGAATGAGAGAGATAGAGAGAGAGAGAGAGAGAGAGAGAGAAAGAGAGAGAGAGAGAGAAAGAGATGAGAATAGATGCTGCATCTGGATTAGAAACCAGAGAGGATGCGGTTCTTTATGTCCTGTGTGGTTGTATGTGGTTTCTTGATGGGATCAACGAAGGACACTGGAATGCATGTGTGTGTGATGAGTGTGTTAGAGTAACACTGTCTTCGGTTTCAGAGTCATATTTATGAACGATAGCAGCTCGCTCTATCTTTCTTTTTATCTTTATACAGACAGATCAGTTAAAGGGAAAGTTCTAAAACTAAAATGTATTTTACATTCTGTACAAAAATAAATAAATAACTGAATTGAATATCAGTCTAGACCAAGGGTGCCCAAACTTTTTCTTTCAAAGGGCCAAAAACCAAACTTGATTGAGGGCTGTGGGCCCAAGTTGAATATACCAAACCATTTTACCATACATTTGCCATGTGTGATTTTCTAATTGGGCAACGCAGTGGTAGTGCTGTTGCCTCACAGCAAGAACGTCGCTGGGTCGCAGGTTCAAACCTCAGCTGGGCTGGGTCAGTTGGCGTTTCTGTGTGGAGTTTGCATGTTCTCCCTGCGTTCACGTGGGTTTCCTCCAGGTGCTCCGGTTTCCCCCACAGTCCAAAGACATGCAGTACAGGTGAATTGGGTAAGCTAAAATTGTCCGTAGTGTACGAGTGTGAATGTGGAAATTCCCAGAGATGGGTTGCGGCTGGAAGGGCATCCGCTGCGTAAAATCGTGCTGGATAAGTTGGTGGTTCATTCCACTGTGGCGACCCCGCAAGGGACAAAGCCGACAAGAAAATGAATGAATGAATGATTTTCTAATTTGTTTAATAATATTTAACAATAACTAGAAAATGTTGCTTCAAAACATTAAAATGATGCAATATCATTTTTAAAGTTTTATAATTAATTTATTACAGTAAAAACATAAACAATCCCATTTATAACACAATGGAGATCAATGCTGAATTCACTAGTCAAGCTGCCTGCCTTTGCTTTGATATGCTTAATGATGTCTTGTGAATTGTCCTTTATCTGTCAAGTGACAGTATTTACATTTTAAACGTCTGATACATTTACAACATTTCATTTTAGTTGACATTTTTGTAGCCCCTCAAATAAACAAAGAAACAAAAGATTACGTTAAATTGGAAATGATGATCTCTGTCAAAGACATTCACCCCAACTTACTCCCTATTATTCTACCTCTTTTCTTATGATAGGATGGCGGACCAAACAATAGGTTACCATAGGCCAACTTTGGCCCGCGTGCCCTACTTTGGGCACCTCTGGCCTAGACTGACATGATAATTAATAAAAATAGATAGATTTGATAATAAAATAGATAATAGATAATGATAATTGATAGATAATAAAAGACAGGATTTGACCACTGCATTTATCTGTTTATCAAATCTCAAGCCATCATCAAAGATAACACCCAGATTTTTTATCCAAGGCTTCACAGAAAAGCTGGATTTACCAAGATTTACTGTAGGTGCCCTAGAATAATTTATTTAATTTAATTAGTTTACTCTTATTAAAATCAAGAACATTTAAAGACAACCAGGCTTTCACATCCAACAAGCAAGACATACGATTCTCCAACCCATTACTTTCTACAGTGTTCTACAGTTGTTCTGAATATTCCATTATATTATTCTTGTTGTTGTTTTTTTTTTTTTTTACAATAGAATTTGATGAATCTGAAGTTCAAAAGAACAGCAATTACTTGAAACAGACCATTTAAAAGTCTAAAAATATATCACTTTTAACCATTGAATCCATTCTTGCATTAAATCCATCATGTTCTATTCATTAGTGTATGTGGCTTCACGCTGGTCTTGCTGAATAAATACAGTTTAAGACTAAACACACTGCTGCTGCTCTTGTTGTCAATCCTGCTGCATTTCACAGATGTGAGCAGCCTTTAGCAGTTCAGTTCCTGGTCTGATCGTGTCCTTTTGACCATTGCCGTTTGCCTGCATCAAGGCTCTTAACCCCTGTCCGCTCCAGAACATCCACCCTGTTCATCCCCCTTTTGTCTCTGTCGGATTACATTAAGAGTACACAAAGTGAAGGAGTCCTGGACAAACTGAATGCAATTAGCAAAAACAAAAGACTTAAATTCCACAATCCGCAGTCTTAACGGTGCGCATGTGGGCGCATGTCTGTCTAAACACAGCAGCCGTGTTTCGTAGAGCTCATAGGCCCAGTAAACACAATGAGGAAAGGGTGGCTTGGGAGAGTATCTGGGGAAATATACGCTACCGTTTGTTGCTGTTGCTGTCCTTGGCTTCAGGTTGGAAAATATTTCACCCATCGTTGTCTTTCTCATTCTCTCTCCCTACATCTATCCATCGTTTTCTGCTTCTCTTCAAGGTCCCAGACAGTCAGAAATAATTCATTTCCAGCTACATAACAAGAAACGATGAAAACAAAGAAACAAGGCTTTGCTGGTTAAAGGGATAGAACACCCAAAAATTATATATATTTACTTATTAAGCATATAAAGACAAGGAACAGTGGATATTCATGGCTCGTGACAACACATTGCATAATTGTTTAGTCAAACAAAAAAATAGAGAATAATTCATTCATTCATTCATTCATTTTCCTTTGGCTTGGTCTCTATTTCAGAGATTGCCAAAGCGGAATGAACCGCCAACTATTCTGGCTTCTGTTTTACACAGCAGATACCCTTCCAGCCGTAACCCAGTACTGGGAAACACCCACACACACTCACATTCACAAACATACACTACTGCCAATTTAGTTTATTCAATTCACCTATAGCACATCTCTTTAGACTCCACAAACTCCACACAGAAATGCCAACTGACCCAGCTGGGACTTGAACTAGCAATTTTCTTGCTGTGAGGCAATAGTGCTAACCACTGAGCTACCGTGCCACCCAGATAATTATTTACAACATTGTTATTTATTATCCATGGCCTCAGGCAAATGGGAGAATCTGAGTCTTTTTCAAACCAGTTGTTTGTTTCAGAACCTGACATATTTGACCACTTAGCGTGGTTCATTTGGGCATATGTGAAACCCGCAATCATGCTCTGATCCACGCTCAAACAATGAATGAGGTGGGTTGAAACGAACTCTGAAGCTGTTTGGTAGTAGTGAGAAAGCAACACTATCCAATAAGCTAACAAACTATGTCACGGTGGCTATAGCACAGTTTATTATAGATATGTAATAGGTAGACCCACACAGAATCTGCGCGCACAGAAATCCGCACATTTCCGCAGATTTTTAGCCCATCATTGAGTCTATTTTTATATTTATTCAGTTTTTCAATTAATTAAAATATAAGATAAATATAAGACACTTGCTTTGTTTAACAATTAAGTTGATCTAATTGGATCTGCATTGTAAAAAAAAAATATTTTGTACATTGTAAATTTACAAAACATTGTAAATAAAAGTTAAAAAGCTATTACTTTTTTTATTTCATATAATAAGTTTTTAGTTTTGATGCTCCCAAAATCATTCCGCATGAATCTACTGATTTTTTTTTTTTTTACAATATTCTGCGCAGAAATAGCAAAAAAAGTCTGCAGATTTTATATGGCCCTAGTAATAGGCATATACAGTTGAAGTTAGAATTATTAGCCCCCCTTTGAATTTTTTTTTCTTTTTAAAATATTTCCCAAATGATGTTTAACAGAGCAAGGACATTTTCACAGTATGTCTGATAATATTTTTTTCTTCTGGAGAAAGTCTTATTTGTTTTATTTCGGCTAGAATAAAAAATGTTTTTAATTTTTTAACATTTTAAGGTCAATATTATTAGCTCCTTTAAGCTATTTTTTTTTCGATAGTCTACAGACACCTTTTCACTCATAATGTCTCATTTCTTATTGTCGTAAATAAAAATAATGACATATAGTTGAGCGGAATCCGAAAAAAAAAAATCAAAGTCCATTGGCCAAAGTGGGGAGAGTTTACGTGCATGTGACTTGTTTTAGCTACTTTGGTTCTTTTAGAAACTTTGCCTTGTAAATGTGAACCAGACCAAGAACATAAAGCAAAAATGTAGCAATTTGTATGTGGGTATCAATCAAAATGCCCTGAGTAGACTGCAATTAGTGCAAAATGCGGCTGCAAGACTTCTGACACATATCCTCAGTTCTTTCCTCTCTGGTTTGGTTGCCTGTTAGGTCACCGATTGATTTTAAATTTATAACTTTTGTCTCCTCAAATGGTCTGGCACCATCTTATTTATCAGATCTCCTACATGTATATAATCATGGTAGGTCGTCAAGGTCTTTTGATCAGTTTATTCTTTCTGTACCAATTAAGGTCCCGGTGTAAGTGAAGTGGGGATCTGGCTTTTGCTTGGGGATCACCCCAAAATGCTGGAACAAGGTTCCACCCCACATCAGACACGCTCCAACTTTATCTGATTTTAAAAACCTTCGAAATCTGCATCTTTGTTCTCCAGCAGTTGAGCCTTTTTAATGTTGAAGGGTTTGTCTTATGTTTTAATTGCTATGTATGTGCTGTAGGACTTGTTATTTTAATTCATATTTATTGTGTTTAGCACTTTGAGTAAGGTTATGTTGTAAAAAATGTGCTATATAAACGAACGAACGAACGAACGAACGAACTAACTAACTAACTAACTAACTAACTAACTAACTAACTAACTAACTAACTAACTAACTAACTAACTAACTAACTAACTAACTAACTAACTAACTAACTAACTAACTAACTAACTAACTAACTAACTAACTAACTAACTATTTGAACCCCAATTAATCTACAGATGTTAAAGCACACTCAGTTTAGAACAGATTTGGCCAGCAGGAATAGCAGTAGTCCTGGCCTAAATTGACCATTTGATGTCAGATTGTCCAATATTAATTTATTTCAGACACCCAAGCATTTTTTTTTTCTGCATTTCTGCAGACGTGCTCACACACATTCATTCCCTCCAGGGGTGAAGGTGTGTTATTGGATCAGAGGCCGTTCCTGTAAATGGAGACCTGTGTGTTTACATCAGTAAGTGGATTATGGCCGACCAGTTTTCCTCACATCAGTCCCTTAACTTATGCAGCATGAGGAGTTTTCACACATATGAGCACTCACAAAGAGAAGAGAGAAGGGGAAAAAGCACATAAATATACACAGCGAGGAGAGATGATGGGTTCAGTAATCGGGTTAGTGTTGATCCGAACGCTTGATTCTCCCCAAATCACTTGACATCACAGAACTCACAGGCTCACAGATACAGAAATTAACTTATTTTTTATTATATTTGCCCTCTGGTGTTGAAGGTTTGATGATGAGGGCATATTTCATTCTAACCATGTAAAATCATATGTGCCTCACTGTCTAGCTGCTTACATCTGTCTTGTGAGGCATATTACTTACTTTAACAGAACATCATGAAATCATGGTTTTCAAAAAGACATTTACAGTATGAATGCATTCATAAACATAGCAATTTATGGTAAAAGAAAAAAAAGTTAAACAAAAAGACATTTATTTATTTATTTATTTATTTATTTATTTATTTATTTATTTATTTATTTAATTAGTTGCTACCTTAAATTTGAATTAAAATAACTTTGCAGATCTCTTAAACTGAAATCATATGAATTATTATTATTATTATTATTATTATTATTATTATTATTATTATTATTAGTAGTAGTAGTAGTAGTAGTAGTAGTAGTAGTAGTATGTTTACATTGTTGCTAATAATAATAATAATAATAATAATAATAATAATAATAATAATTATTATTATTATTATTATACATAATTTGTTCTTCATCATCTATTATTATTATTATTATTATTATTGTTATTAGAAAAAGTATAACAATAAACTGTAACATTTTAATTAAGTTAAATAATTAAATAATTGTTAATATTTTTAAATACTTTTTTATTATATCCATATATATATATATATATATATATATATATATATATATATATATATATATATATATATATATATATATATATATATGCCTTTAAATTATTATTATTATTTTTAATATTTTATTATTTTTAAATGTATATATTTTTAAAATTACAAATACTTTCAGCTCACATTAACTCATATCATATAATAATAATAATAATAATTAAAAAAAAAAAAAATAATAATAATAATAATAATGATGATGATGATGATGATGATGATGATGATGATATATATATAATATTGATTTATTGATTAATTGATTGATTTATTGTCTCTTCTTTTTTTTTGTCATTGTCCCTATTTGTCCCACTTTTAATTGTAAACCTAGCTATTAAGATACAGTATTCACAATACCATGAATGTTGTTCATAACTGGTCTTGCTCTGACCAGTTTCGAGATCAGCTTTAATAATTTAAAATGGACCCTGCGGCTTACCAAGTCCAACGCTGAACTGGTATGTATGCAGCAGGCAGTATTTCTGCTGTCTATAGGATTATCGGTGTGCATTGAGACTCTTGTTATCCTAATGTAATATATTCCACATCACATTAGAATGAATGATCTTGTGCTAATGAAATGCAGTAATTAATTGATCGCATTAGAAAAGAGCTGAGAGGGCTAAGACGGAGAGAAAAACAGAATGAGAGACTTTAATATAAGGGTTTAAAATGGCTTCTGCAGAAGCGAGAAGGAATACGAGGTCTGTGCTTTTTTTATTGGGGTGATTACACAAGCTGACAGTCCATTCTGTTGGCTAGCCATCGGTGTTGTAGTCGGCGAGCGGGGAAATAATCCTTGTCGACAGCCAGTCCTGCCGTGATATGAGAATAGTTCTGGAGGATTCGCTGGTAATTACGGCCACTGTGTGAGGCAGACGCTCGGTGTGAGGCCGATTTATGACACGGCTCTGAACATCACTAAGCACAAGAAGATGATATTTACGTCTAACTGTGCATTTGCATGTGTTTGTCTGTGAGTGTGGTTTATGCACACATTTAATGTTTTTAAATTAGTATTTTTTTGTTGTGTTTTATATTTGTTATTGCATGTGTGCACATTCATCTTGCAGCTTTTTCTTTTAGTAATCTATAGTAGATGTATTTCTAATAGTTATTTGTAATTATACATTATGTATAAACAATGACATCTAAAAATGAAAATGAAAAAAATGAAGTACACCACTTTTTATATTATTATTATTATTATTATTATTATTATTATTATTATTATTATTATTATTAAACTGGCATTTTCAATAAAATTAGAGTTTGGCAAACTAATATCTTTCAGAATAGAAAGATGATCTATTTAAATTCAAATAAGATCAAATAAGATCAAATAAGATAAGATAAAATAAGATTAAATAAAGTAAAGTAAAATAAAATTAAAAAAAAAATAAATAAATAATAAAATAAAGATTTTCCTTAACCTTCTGGGGTATACAATTTATTCAACTGCGATTTTGTTACATAAGTTTAGGTTTTGGCTTTGGTACTTACTAATCTAATATCAATCAATCAATCAATCAATCAATCAATCAATGAGCAATATCACATTCGTAGCAGTGCAATATCGGCACTGATCGGAGGCGTTTTTTAATGGTTTACTAACGGCCGCCTGTGTTGTGCGCGCTGCTTATGCGCCCTGCATGCCTTGTGTTTTAACCGCCTGCTACGTGGTTGAAAAAAGTCAATTCTTAGTGGAAAAATCACGTTACGTCAGTCGCGTCTTTTTCATTCTCTAATCAAATGAAAGCAGAGGCGGGGTTTCCATTGAGGCGCCTGCAGTGTTTGTGTTGTCAAGACAACAACGGAGACTTTGGAAGTTGGAGAGAGACTTGTGGTTGCTGTTTTGAGTTATCGGGAGCTGTATGAAATCACAAATTAATATTAACATTACTATCAACAGCAACATACATGCACATTACACAGCTTAGTTTAGTCATTGCCTAGTGACATAAAAAGCACACCGAGCTTCTTTTTTTCTTGTCAACAACAACAAAAAAAAAAAAAAACACTGAGGTGTGATTGGCCCTTTAGTCTTTCATCAGTGACAATATACAGCCATATCGCACTGCTATGAGTGTAATATTGCATTTATACAACAGTTTGACGGCATAATCGTGTATATAAAATATAAAATCAAACACAAGAGTCTAAAAATCATTTTGTATGAGGAACTACTTTCTTCCGCCATTCATTCACATCTGCAGCTGACAGCAGAACAGCAGAAAACGTTGCTGCTTCACAACTATCATTTAGAGCTAGCATTTGAATAATTCTCTTGCGTAATGTTTTAAGTGATGACAAAACAGGTAATTTTGCTGACATTTTATTTTTTATTATAAGGCTGTACGGCATGAAATGCCATCAGTCTACAGAGATCTCCCATTATTTCTCTGTTGCAATCAGGAGATCACAATAATTAACCCGAAAACGCCAAAGCAAAGCAAACACTAGCAGATGGAATAAGTGTGTAGTTATTGCAGAATATCGCACAGCTATCAGCCAATCTGATTTGAGAGCCAGACAGGACTGTTGTATAAACACACATATCTTATTGTATAGTATTTTATAGAATGCTCTATATAAACTAATTTTCTATATCCATTATTTTATATACAGTATAAAATTACAAATGGAATATTGGGTTTTCAAACAACAATACATTTGGGCTCCAATATTGCACTGTAATTATTATTGTGTTATATTGTCAAAACTATGATAAATAAACAAAACTGTTCTCACGATAGCTTTAAAAAAATAGCTTATGAATGATCATGTGATGCTGATGCCATTCATAAAAGTGTTTAATATGCAAATCATAACTAATTTAATCATCCTCCTGACCCTATATGATACTAAAAGCCATGTTCCTCTTAAGCATCGCCATACCATTAATTGTCATTAATTTAATTGATTAAAAAGTCATATCTTGTAATTGATTTAATTAAAACTTCCAATCATCCCTATGCTGCAATCTTTCTGAACCCCTTTACACCAGCATTTACTGTATGTACTCAGCTAATCCTCTGTTAATGCATCAGCGCATTGTGTTACAGGGCTTTTAATTTTGAAGGGTATCTGTGTCCTTTAAAGTAGAGATAATGACTAATAGCTGTACGCCATGCCTGTTTGACTGACAGCCCATGGTAATTGAGCTCGATAGTGCGCCCCCTACTGACCCCTGCTGAGTGACACGTCCTGAACCCGGGGTTGAGTTCCCAAAGTCAAGGGCCCTGCATTACCATACACGCTGTCAGAGAGCGAGATGGAGAGAGAAAAGAGCAATGAAGGGCTCTCCTTCTCAAAGGTGTTTAATTATCTTCACTCAGGACCGTGGCCCACCTGTTCCCTCACGCCAGCTGACACAACAAACAACTGCCAAACAGACCACAGACAGATTAACCAGAGCACACCTGTAGAAAAGACAAGCAAGATCCTCCTCTGACATCTTTCGCTTTGCGCAGAACCGGATTTCACAATGTTCTTGAAACAACATTCCATTCAGCCAATCAGATTTGAGGGACACCTTTATAGTTTATGTTAAAGCCGGACTTACATGATTTGGTCATCTGCGACAACTTTTGAAAATCATATATAATCCAATGCTAAAATATGTAGTCCTAGATCACTCCTTTGTTCAACAACATGGTGTTATTGCGTTAAAGCACACCTATTTACCCCCTTTTCAAGATTTAATATAAGTCTTTTGTGTCTCCAGAATGTGTCTGTAAAGTTTCAGCTCAAAACACCCATCAGATTATTCATTATACCTTTTAGAAGTTCTGAGCATCTTGTAGTGGTTTTTGTTGCCTGTGCCTTTAATACTGGTTTTGCCCGCCCACCGTTCCTACGTACCTGTCAATCTCCGGCTGCATCAGATAAACAGCACAGTGACAGACATGAAGGAAGCAGATCTCATGTAACGTTTGTGAGAAATACTGCAGTAAGAACTTTACCAGTGATTATTTGATGTATTTGTTGTGGAGCTAATTCAAGCCTTTCTGCAATGATGAGTCACACACAATGTTGTTACAATGTTCACGCACATCCACATACATAGTGGACACACACAGCGCACACGCTTAACTTTGCACTGTTTTGCACGTCAAATGTGACTGGATACACGTTAATATCCACTGCTGTATGGATATCCGTTATGTTAATCTACAAAATAAACCTGATTTAACGTCCACAAACCGGGATGGAAGCGTCTTCTTTTATAATTGTACTGACATGCTGCTGTGGTGATAAAGACAGTAAATCGCTGTAATTCATTACAAACATGCACTGTTTTAAAAACATTATAAACTTGTAAAACTCATTCTTGATCACATTTGATAATGATTGATGATCACAGAGAGCTGAACAGATCTTTTAATCCAAGTTGCTTTGCGCACTTCCTGTCTTGTTGATGTGATTATACACATTACTATAATTGGAGACATATTAATGCGTGGCTGTCAATCAATTTGGTGGGCGGGGAAACTGCACTCCTATGTTACATTGTGTTGGGCCTCAAAATGGGAGGGATTTGGATCCTATTTTAACATCAGGAAATTAAAAAAAAAATAGACTTATTTTGTTTCTATCACTCCAGTATGACTGTAGACACATTATACCTACACACAGTTCTGTCCAAACAGCTTACAAAAGATTATTTTCATTATAGGTGCCCTTTAAAAACTAGTATATTTGACATTCATTTTATTCAGGGTTCCCTCTCTAAGCCACACATCAAATTTCCTGGCTTTGTCTGGCTAATAAATTAATTTCAGTTACTAAATAGAAATAAAGACAGCTGCACTGTATAAAAAAACAATTTTGAGTTGAGTCAACTTGTTTTTCTAAGGCAACTTGCTGCATAGCTTTTTTAATTTACTCAACTTTCAACCTGAGTTATGCTATTGACTCAATTTAAGTTGAGTAAACTCAAAAATAAAGCTGGTTGCTTTAAAAATTTAAGTTGAGTCAAATTCATTTTAACAGTGTGTTGTGTAGAGCAGATCCTCCAGACTTTTGCAACTCTGCAATCACCAAATTTAGGATAAAACAAGCAAATGGCACAAAATTAATAAGAGCTTGAAATTTAGTGTTTAATTGTCACATAGTTTGACTATTTACTGTTCAAATTCGAAATGCATTGTTTTAAGTGCTCATTCATTGTGTCATAAAAATGTCATGGCACTGCACTTCTCTTTAGGTGTGTGACCCGCTTTAGACATTGTCACAATACACATTCAGCAAAAACCTATTTAAACAAGGCTATGTTTGTTGTAAACATTTTAACATGATTTCTCTAATGCTAGTGTTGAAAATATTTTAACACTTTTAATTAATTTGACAAGTTAGAGTAGGGCTAGGCAATATGGCACAAATGCAATCTCAATAATTATTTTCCATAATAAATGATAACTATATATATATATTCCGATATAAGTTGTTAATGCTTCCAGCTTTGAAAGAGCATCACAGCAATGGCTGAAGCCACAAAGATTAGCCGCTTCGTTAAACAACATTTTAAAGTATTGTTTGTTAACAAAAACAGCTTACACATTACTCAGATTTTTTTTGGAGATTCTGATTATCTGTAATATACTTATCAACTTATACTTTCAACACAGATTCCTGTTATTGCAAATGGCTGCTGTGCGATTGGCTCTTAGATCAATACCAAGTAAAAATGTCCATAGCTTATCATCGTTATCTACATACATTTTATAGCATTTCAATACAATATCGATTATCGGCCCAGCCCAGAGTCATTAATTTATCAAATATCATGTAGTATATGTATATATATATATATGTGTATATATATATATATATATATATATATATATATATATATACTGTATAGTGATCAATGATTCTCGAGGTCAAAAATGTAATATATTTCCACAGCAAAACAAAAGGAATTACCTTAAATGTTGATAAAAGTCAGCATAAAATCAGCCATTTTAGCATGCATTAGTCAGATTTGTCTTCGATAAAATCAGAGAAACTAGTTGAGCATTGAGCAGACAAAAAACAACCACAGACAGTATTTTAACAGGTATAGCCTAACAACTGTATTTGATTGGCAATTGACAAGTAAAAAAAAATCTGTAAATAATTTTTACAATTCTTTTTGATCGTGTCTTTGAAATTTCACACGGTGTGACTGTCACTTCAGTGAACAAGCACTAACTTACCTCTGATTTTGGCCATTGCTTTTATCAAAACCTGTAGGAGAGTGAAAATCGGGATGGAATCCTGTAGTGTGAAATCAGTTTAAGGGAATCTTGTGTTTGTTTTGAGTTTGTTTTTGACACATCTTGATTGTTGTACAGTCTAATATTATAGAAAACTGAGACTTTTCAGTGTGACATGGGGATAGTCTTCATATAGTCAATAGATATAGGCCATACGGTCATATAGACAAGCTAAATTCAAAACGGACTATTGAAGATTTCACAGTGTGAGCCTGGCTTAGGTTTAAGCTCACAATCAGGGTTAGGAGCTTCTACATCATTATGATTCAGATATTATTTCCCTCTGATTTTGGGAATAATTTATGAGTAGGGTTAGGTTTAGGGGTAGGGATTAGTACTAAATCCTTGGATAGGATTGATGTTGTGGGATCAACACAATATGTTGACCCAGGAATGCGTTTAACCCTGGAAAATCGGAATGCACTTCCCTCCACACGAACTGACACAAAGCAATATGGGTCTTTTATTACAGGACAAGGGAAAAGTATGTTAACGATCTCCAGCAAGCTGCAATTATTAGCGATGTGACAATGAGTCAATGCCATTACGACCTCTCGGCTCCCTGGCTGGGCTTTTGCGTCAAATAACCCTTTAGTCACGCGTGGCTGCAGTAGATAGCATAAAAAGTCATCACGCGGCGCTGGCCATGACGCCTAATCAAAACGCTCTTTGTGTCGGCTTTAATCTGGCTCTCTCTAGACCGTCAGAGCCATTCGCTCTTCCTCGTTTTGCTCCCTCTCCTCGCCGTCTCTCTCTCCCAAATGAATCAACACTGTTTGGGAAGGGGAAAACGAAATAGAGCTGCCGACGAGAATTATACAACACCAGAGCCGCGATGACAGCTGGAAGGCCGACCTTGTTCCCTCAAGCTCAATGTCAGAGTGAGAGGCCACTGCCTCAATCACTGCAGCGCACTGTTGACAGCTTGGAGAAATATTGATTTTTAACATATGAATGTCTGTTAAGCCGCTGTTACTGGATAAGAATTTTATATAGGAGCTTAAAGCACAATGTCAAGCTACTCTTTAATATTTCATAGCAGAGAAGACAGATATGTGGAGCTTGAAAAACTACCAGCGCACTTATTAGCCATGTTCAACAGGTGTTTCGTTCTTTTCTTTTGACAAAAACAAACAAACAAACATATATAATAATTTGCAATTATTTTGTTAGGTCTTGTTCAGTTTCATACTGAGACCTGGAAGGGACATGATGGTGTGGAAAAAATGTGGGTGGAAGAAAAAAAAAATGGATGGGAGAAAAAAATAAAAAAATAAAAAAGAATACATGTATCCTCCGATATTTTACTATTCCATTCTGTATTTTACCATTCCATCCCAATACCATCCTATCATTAAGTATTTTCCCATATTTCTCCAACATTTTTAATCTTGAAATATGACTGACGGACACGCTTCATATGATAAACTGATCCCAGAACAGCTTCTGCACACACCATTTAAAGTGACACCTCTGTTATCAAACAACTGAAGAGCAGCAAATTAATATCTTGGTTTGTTTGCATTTGATTAGTAACCTAACTGTTTATGCTCATTTAAGAGAAAATTAGTTTAAAGTAAGTTTATAATAAAACATGCAGGACTGACATTTAAGGCAGGCACCCAACATCCGAAGATGTTAATATTAGGTTCGATTTAGGTCATGAAGTCAAGTGACCAAAATTCAACGTCCAGTCAGCATCTAAGCACATTATTTTGACGTCCAATAACGACGTCAAATTACTTTGGTATTTGGTTGATTTGGTTGTGTTGGAAAGTGACCAAAATCCAAAGTCTGATAGATGTCATAGTGGTTATTGGTGGTCAAGGTGTAACATGATTAGAGGTTGATCTTTGGTTGATTTTAGGTTGGACATTGATGTCCGCCTGATGTTGGGTTCTGACGTCAACCTGATTTTCATTTCTAAACAAAATCCACAAAATCCACGACATTGGGGTACGTTGGGGTACAACGTCAATATGACGTCACGTTGACATCCTGTGTCTGCATGGGTGTTTACATATTATTAATTGTATTTGTCTGTTTAAACTCACATCCGAATCCCAAAATGTCCTGCACTTCAGCTCCTTTTTAAATAACGTGTACAAAAGCTGATCTTGGATCAGTTTATCATAAGGAACGTGTCCGTCAGTCAGTGCTTATACATCCATTCACTGATTCAGAGGTTGCACAGGAAGGGCGATGATCGACGAATAGCTTTGATAAATAAAAATTGAAGCAGACATTTTTATATTAATTTGAATGTGCTTTCAAGATTAAAATATGGAAGAACTATGGGAAAATACTTAATGATAGGATGGTAGAAGGATGGAAAAGTAAAATACGGGAGAATCCCGGCAAAAACAGGAGAGTTGAGATGTATGAAGTGAACAGGAAGTGTTTGTCGAACAACAGTTTCTGCGAGAGAACGCAAAACATCTTTGCATTCCTTCACAAAACATATTTGCACAATAATGCAAATCATTTTTGCGAGGGAACGCAAAAAGTTTCTTCTCCCACCATTATGTGCTTTCTGGGTCTTCGTAATTTCACTGCAAGTTGTATTATATATATATTTATATATATATATATATAATTATTTATTATAATGTATGAATTTACTTATAAGAAATGTTTTTACAAAGGTCGAATAATTGACATCCATAGTAGGAGGAGAAAAAAAATACAATAGAAATCAATAGATGGCAGTCTCTCATAATATTCTTTAGAATAACTTTCTTTGTGTTCAACAGAAAAAAGAAACTCAAACAGGTTTTAAAACAAGTAAGGGTGCGTAAATGTTGACAGATAAGTTAATTTAATGGTTGAATTATGATCTCTTTAAATTAGGATCATGATAATTAGATTAACCTTTATCACTGACAAACGCTTACAAATTTTGGTTAATGACCACTTGTGTAGATAGATTTTTGGATCACATTAATGCCTAATACAATAACCAATTGTATTACCTCATTACATGACTAAGCTAATAAGATTTTTACTCAATGAAGTACAATTTGCCCTCTACACACAATTGAAAAAAATAGTCTTTACTTTGGTGTTTTTAAGGCAGTGTAGATTAGCAGGGTCAGGCTTGTCTGTCTGGAACGAAGTTCAGCTGTCTGATGGCTTACTTTAGCAGATGGATCCACAGGAAGTTCTGCTGAGCTGCGCACTAATGTCCAGCTAAAGCTTCTGGGCAGCTTTCAGCACTTACTCAATGTCTGAAGCACTTGTGCTAAAGCAGCTCAAGAATAGACCTCTTTCTCTTTCTTTATCTCTATCTTTCTTTCTTTCTTTCTTTCTTTCTTTCTTTCTTTCTTTCTTTCTTTCTTTCTTTCTTTCTTTCTTTCTTTCTTTCTTTCTTTCTCACTAGAACTAGAGGCGATCATTTTGTAATTTAATAACTTTGTTGTCCCTGGAATTTGTCCCTGGAAACATTGTTATTAGCTTATATTGACAAAACACAAATGAGTTCTGATAATTTTTACATTGTATTACTATAGCGGTCAAAATGACTGCATGCTTTTTAATATCTGTGCCTCTGTTGCCTAGCAACTTCCTGCTAATATAACTTTCTGATAGCGAAAACATAACTTTACTTCAGGCATGTCTTTCAAAACAACATGTTCAGTGTCGTGAAGCAAAAAAAAAAAACTAATACAAAATAAAGGTTGTAAAGTAAAAGTGAAACCTGTGCTAGTGGTCTAGTAACTTATACACATCTATGGGTTGCATTATTAAAATTATAAAATATGATGACACACATTTCAAATGTAATTGTAATATCTCTATAGAAGCATTGAATGCAAATATGCTAGGACAATTTGACATCTTAAATGAGAATGGTCATAATGAGCACCATAATAGTAGTTATAGAAATCTGGTAGTTCCAGTGTTAATATTCTCTACCCTCTACCCTCACAGACACACATTTTCATACACACATTGCATATCCCTGTGGCGAGAGCTAAAAGATGCTGACAGTGTGGCCTTTTATGTGATGACACTGGCTCTGTAACTCCCAACACACAACTGTAAACAGAAACCGATGAGAACTGGAGAAAGATTTGCACATTTATTTCCCATGTTCTTCTGCACGTATGGATGGACGCATGCTATTTATTACATACTTGTAGTATGCCACACGCAGGTGGGCTTCTTTCTCGTCCTGCTGCAGTGTATTCATCATGGCTGGCTTGAGTCCTGGCCTGTTTTGGAATCTGAATGCAGGCATCCGCAGGTGTGGTGATGGAGATTGTGTAAGACAGAGGTAGGGGGGATATGCTAGCCTTAGGGTGGGCCACTGGCTCTTGTAGACCATTTGGCCAGGACTGGGCCTGCCTGCTTTACTGGTATGGTAAAGAGCTGTCACTACAAATCACAGCATGCAGCATGAGGGAATGAGGGAGAAAAACACAGAGGATGAGAAGGGCTTAAAAAAACAAAAACAACATGGTGCTAAATAGAACCACTTTAACCCACCCATAAAAAACATTTAATGATTCTCCAGCAGTTCTTTGGAGTGGTTAAGGTGCTGTATAGAACTGTATAGTTGCTATCTATCACTAAAAGTGGTTCTTTGGCTTGTAATCATAGGGGAACCACTTTATTTTTTTAATGATCGCATTCTCTAACGCGTAAGCTCTTTTCTGCGACTGTTTGAGAACTTTTGATTCATTTGCCTATGAGGAAATTACTAGAAATCAAACTACTTTGACAAACAGTTGTGTTTATGAAAATAATAATAATAATAATAATACAATAAAAAATTACAAGTTTGCAACATCAATCAGCATAACAAGCTGTTTTTATGATTAAAAATCAATGGAAGTGAATGGGAGTCTCGAACCAATAAGGTTCCAATGGAATACGTTCAATATACTGTACAGTGTATAGTGTATAAGTCTTGTCGCCTTTCTAAGTTTTAGGATCAACAAATAATAACTTGACTTCTAGCTAATCATTTGGTATCAAAAGTGGCTTATATGAAAGGCAAAGGCCACTATATTACGCTTATTTTACCAAAATAAAATATGATCATGCCTTGATTTTTAAGTATTTATTTAGGCCAATAAGGTCTGTCTTTGCTTAGACAAAAGGCTTGTCACTTAACAGAAATAATGTCTTTTTCAGTGGACAAAGAATGAATATTGTGTATTACTTCCATGAGCTTGGAGGACTGCATCCATACATCTCTGCAATGACTCAAATCACTTATTAATAAAGTCATCTGGAATGGCAAAGACGTTCTTGCAGGACTCACAAAGTTCATCAAGATTCATTGGATTTATCCTCAATGCCTCCTCCATCTTACCCCAGACATGCTCAATAATGTTCATGTCTGGTGACTGGGCTGGCCAATCCTGGAGCACCTTGACCTTTTTTGTTTTCAGGAACTTTGATGTGGAGGCTGAAGTATAAGAAGGAGCGCTATCCTGATGCAGAATTTGGCCTCTCCTGTAGTTTGTAATGTAATGGGCAGCACACCTTAATACCTCAGGCTGTTGATGTTGCCTTCCACTCTGCAGATCTCTCGCATGCGCCTATACTGAATGTGGTCCCACTTTATATTAAGTGTCGCTTATACCTGTGAACTTACATGGTATTTAGATGTGTAAGTTGTATGTAACTACAGTGTATGTACACACATTTACATAGTATTTACTTTTGTATTACTGGTGTAACTACACTCATGTAACAACCAACTGAATAGTATGTGTAAGTACAAATGTGTAACATGACATTGGTAACAACAGTAGGAAAGTACACATCTGTAACAAGAATTATGTAAGTGCATTGTGTAACAACAATATGTACTTGCAGATGTTTTCCCACTTCAACACCTGTTTGCAGATCATGCACTTGTGAACACTGTATGGCAGAACTAATGCTGCATTAGAAGGTTTCACCTTGTGATACCAGTGTACTTACATGGTAACTCCACAGGAACTGTCCACTTAATATAAAGTGTAAAATGGTCACAAATTACTGTGTAACTTGTAGAAATATCTTCCATGCAACACTTTAATAACAGTGTAGTTACATGGTAACTCCACAGGAACAGTCCACAATATAAAGTTTAAAATAAAATTCATTTTCGTTTCGGCCTAGTCCCTTTATTAATCTGGGGTCGCCACAGCGGAATGAACCGCCAACTTATCCAGCATATGTTTTACACAGTGAATGCACTTCCAGCTCCAACCCATCTAAGCCCAAAAGAAAATGAATGAATGTATGAACAGTAATTTGTGACCATTTTATACTTTATATTGAGTGGATCCTGTGGATTTACCATGCAAGTACACTTGTATCACAAGGTGAAACCTTCTAATGCAGCATTAGTTCTGCCATACAGTGTTCACAAGTACATGATCTGCAAACAGGTGTGGAAGTGGGAAAACATCTGCAAGTACATATTGTTGTTACACAATGCACTTACATAATTCTTGTTACAGATGTGTACTTTCCTAGTGTTGTTACCAATGTCCTGTTACACATTTGTACTTACACATACTATTCAGTTGGTTGTTACATGAGTGTAGTTACACCAGTATACACAAGTAAATACTCTGTACCAGTGTGTACATACACTGTAGTTACATACTACTTACACATCTAATTACCATGTAAGTTCACAGGTATAAGCGACACTTAATATAAAGTGGGACCCTGAATGTAACCCCAAACCATGAATTTTCCTCCACCAAACTTGACTGATTTCTGTGAGAATCTTGGCTCCATGCGGGTTCCAGTAGGTCTTCTGCAGCATTTGTGATGATTGAGATGCAGTTCAACAGATGATTCATTGGACAAATCTACCTTCTGTCACTTTTCCAAATGATCAACTGAAAGTCAAGTTATTATTTGTTGCTGCGTTACAACTGTGATTGATTACAAGACTTTTGTCAGTCAGTGTAGAACCTTAAACAAAACTCCAAGGAGCTGCTGGAGAACTATCACAGGCCCTTTATAATATAGACAGACAGACAGACAGACAGACAGACAGACAGACAGACAGACAGACAGACAGACATCAAATGTGTTAATGTATGCATTCTGAAGCAATGTGTTTGTTTATTTATTTATTTATTTTAAGAATAATATCCACATTTACAGTTTTTCTCAGTCACTTTGGTGCATTTCTCACAACACTATTTACATTTGCACAACAGTTAATGCATTCCACAAAACAATTAGCCATTTGTGCACATGATAGTAGCAGTTTCTCATTCCTTTCAACAAATTGCAAATGCTTTTGGACATGCATCAACTGCTTTCATACAACTCTCTGCTGTTTTTTAACATTATCACTTGCTTATGTCATGTCAGTCAAAATTAACTAAATTTGTGGATGCTGAATAGTCATTCCATATAAAACTAATAGTCCTCATTTTATTACTTGAGTCATTACATACAGAAATGTTGAATAACTATTTATAATAACTATAATTATTTAAAAAATGTTAAATATTTTTTTTCTGGAAATATCTTCTAAATTGAACCATTTCATGAATGATTTACAGACCTGTGTATGTTGTAAGTTCAGTTCCAATATGTACTGCAATATTGTTTACAGTTGTGCACAGCTCTACCCAAAGGAAGTGTATGTTTGTTGTAAATAAGGGTGAATTTATTATTTTGCACAATGCTGTGAATAAATTAGAATTGTAAAGAGCAAATGCAGTAAAAATGTGAAACACATATTCAGTGTCTTGTACTCAGATACCTCACTAAATGCAGTGATGTCTAACTTTACTGTAGCTTTCAAATGACTGTGCAAATAGTACATAGTGCTGTCTTGAGCATTTTCAGGAAGTGTCACCAAAATCTGACTTTTTTTGCATTGGAAAAAAATAACAGAGTGAACTGTCCTAATCAAAACATGATGAATCCATTTGACTATCTTGTTCATAAACAATGGTGTCAGGACTTTTCATCTTGATGACACTGACACTTTCACTGACATGAATACTTGCTTTTGAGGAATGAGCTCTCCATTTTGAGCAAGTGACTCGCTTTTGCAGGTTATCCACTAGGTTTTGCAGTTTGCACTAATTGTTTTGAGAAATGCATTAACTGTAGTGCAAATGTAAATAGTGTTGTGAGAAATGCACCAAAGCGACTGAGAAAAACTGTAAACCTTTATAAACCATTTGCACAGTGTGTTCTTGTGTTCAAAAGAAAAGTCAAGGAATAGGATGTAGGCAGAAGCTAAAGGTAAAAATTGAGAGAAGATAGTTACAATTTTTGAGTATGAGAAGAACGTGAGATCATATTTCAGGCAGTTATTGATAAACAGACAGACAGACAGACAGACAGACAGACAGATAGACAGATAGACAGATAGATAGATAGATAGATAGATAGATAGATAGATAGATAGATAGATAGATAGATAGATAGATTTTTCTTCAACTTTCCTCATGAGGAGTTCCTAATTTCACGAAGATTGAGTCTGTTTAATCCTTTTCTCCGTTGGTATTCCGGCCCTGTCTCTGTCTCCGGCAAGTCAATAGATTTCAATGTCAATTTAGGCTCTGTGCTGCAGCTCATTTTAAACCAATCAGCCCTCCCATTTATGAGCAGAGTACAGCAAACCGATATTAATATCTCAAGTCAGATCAGCTTCAAACCCTTCAAGCCAGGTAATGAGAGCTAGTATTAGCACTCACAGCAGGACAGTTTAAGCTAATCTGAACATCTCCGTCTTTTTTTTTTTTTTACAGTTCGCTCTTCATATCCACATAGGATTGTTCCCTTGTTTTAAAGGAGTCTTTGGGCTTGTAATCAATGTTAGCAAAACATTACATCTGCTCCTGCTGATGGTTAAAAAGGAGAAAGAAGCAGCCTGCACTTTCTGTGTTAAATAGCTTTCCAGCTCTGTGCTGCCCCCTGTTGGTTGCTTTCAGAACTGCATGATTTCTTTTTTCATCTCAATGTATTATTGTTGCTCTTCAGTATGAATAGTTGTGTTTGCTTCCATTATATTCTCAATTCCAAACACCTTCCCACATTTAATAACTTTTTTCTCTGTCTTTTCTCCCACTCGTAGATGCTTAAACACACGACACAAGCACACACACACACACACACTAGCTGCAGTTTCTAACTTGAAATCTACTTGCCAACACAGGACGCAGTGGTAAGCGTTAGTTATCCAGGTAGGTGGGCTCATGTCTGGTCCCCAGATAGGGACCACATGCTGTGCCAATGCCCCGCTGTCAGCAGACCTCCTGGGGTTCCCACAGGCTGTCCGCGGCAGGCGAAATGGTTGTGGCCTGTTTAAATCAATGAAGACTTTTCCAATGAAAAGGTTAGGAGAGAGTGTTAGCGTGCAGGCAGAGCAACACGTGGTGCTTGTCAGGTGCGCCTGTACACGTGGCCTCAGATGCCCTGCGCTATAATGGACACGCTTGGTGTCATATTTTCAAAGGTGAGAATATATTAATGGACATTATACCGCAGGGTTGTTGATTCTGATTAGCTCTGCGTTTCCCTGAAAATTATCGCAACCTTAGAATTTTGGTCAGCCAAAGCAATTCCAAGCAGATTTTTGACTGCATTAGAGTTACATGATATCACTGCACCAAATGATTTCAGTTATTTCAAGTTAAACTATGCGGGGCTAGTGAATGCTTGATATGATGTCATTCAAAGGTGTGCAATTATTATATGAAAAATGCACGTAATTATTATTTTAAATATTTTAAAATAGGCGACACAGTGGTTAGCACGTCACGTCACAGCAAGAAAGTTGCTGGTTTGAGTCCTGGCTGGGCCAGTTAGCATTTCAGTGTGGAGTTTGCATGTTCTCCCCGTGTTGGCATGGCTTTCCTCCGGGTGCGCCGTTTTCCCCTACAGTCCAAAGATATGCTCTATAGATTAATTGAATAAGCGAAATTGGCCGTAGTGTATGTGTGAATGCGAGAGTGTATGGGTGTTTCCCAGTGCTGGGTTGCAGCTGGAAGGGCATCCGCTGCTTATAACAAGTGCTGGATAAGTTTGTCGGTTCATTCCGGAAAGGAATGAACGAATGAATCAAGGAAAATGAAAGAATTAATTAATATTTTAAAGTAAAGTATTTCTTGGATGGCCTACGGCACTGATCATCAACTGGTGGCCAGCTGAGCCGTTCAATCCGGCCCGCGACTGGATTCCAAAATTGTGAGGATCTAAAAGAAAATAGTGGTCCACACTATTTTGGCAACTAAAAATAACAACAACTGAGTCTCTTGTCAGAATAACCACCATTCCTGACTATATTTAGGCTACACTTCGAAATGAGGACAGACTCAGACAGACTATGCGGCGTTAAACATTTATTGTTTCAAACAGGTTTTTAGCGTAAGTGAAGACCGGGTGGGGTGTAGGTGGAGTGCGCGCGACGTGTATGGTGAAGAGCAAGAAGGGATGCGGTGGAGAGGCGTGCGCAACGTATTTGAGGAGCGGGAGATGCACGATTTCCGGGAGATTATCACTCGTTTACGGGCATCCGGGAGTCTCTAGGCATTTGCGGGAGACTCACGGAACTTCCGGGAGACATGGGATGTCTGCCTCAGGACTAAAAAAAGGAGGAAAAACAATCTGGCACAACTTAAAAATAGCATGGTAAATAAATAACCTGGTATACCAGAACAAAACAGGTCACAAATAATGTTTGCACATCAAATGAAACTTTAAGTGGGCTTAAATTCAAATCACAATGCTGAAACGGGCTACTCACAGTGCTTAATCAATGGTTAAAGTTAAATTTCCCCTTGTTGACGTAGCCTAATTGAGTTGAGGCAAAATATCTATCACTCCTAGTGGTTGACTGTGGTATAGGTGATGGGAGTCTGAATCAAATGCCTTCAGTTTTGTAATGAAATTAAAAAAGTTTAAACATTAAACATAATGTTAAGCCAAAATGAGATTTGTATTTGATTTTCTTCTTGGGGTCCAGCCCCCAAGGAGACTGTTTGGTAAAACTCTGGCCCTCTGGTCATTTTTATTTAATTCATTAATATAATTAAAAGTATTGTGCATTGCTAATATATTAATTTGAACATTTAAAGGCAATTTTCTACTTTGTTTATTTGTTTGAACAGATTCCAGATATTAACATTTGTATTTCAGCCAAATGGTGTCCTATCATATCAAACAATACATAAAAATAAAATAAATAAAAATAAATACACAATATAAATAATAATAAAAAAAAAAAGCATTTAGTTTTCACATAATGTTCAGTTTACAAAAAAAAATAAAATAAAAAATACACTTGTGACTTATGTGACTTCTTATGTCTGACTGAGGTCTACATACAACATCTGAACAATGTCTTTAGGAGTGGAAGCTTGAAATATTAGAAAAAATAATAATAATTATAATTTGGTTTGCACTATTATTTAATATATTAACAGCCCAACATCCATTATTCCTTACTTAAGTGTTCATTTAGCAACAGTTGATTCTGATTGGCCACTTTATTTTCAAAAAAAATGTCTGCAATTTTATATTTGTATTCCTTTTCGTCACTCTACCATTGACTGGTCACTGCTCAAAAATGCACTCCTGTTTAATGATTAATATTTTATTCAAATTATGTTCTGTGTCTGACATAAATGCAGCATGGTGGCTCAGTGGTTAGTACTGTTGCCTCACACCTATGTGGTTGCTGGTTTGAATCCCAGCTGGGTCAGTTGGCATTTCTTTTTGCATCTTCTCCCCCTGTTGGCATGGGTTTCCTCTGAGTGCTCTGGTTTCCCCCACAGTCCAAACACATGCACTATAGGTTAATTGATTAACTAAATCGGCCGTAGTGAATGAGTGTGTGTGTGAATGAGTGTGTATGGATGTTTCCCAGTACTGGGTTGAAGCTGGAAGGGCATTTGCTGTGTAAAACATATGCTGGATAAGTTGCCGATTCATTTCGCTGTGGCGACCCCTGATGAATAAAGGGACTAAGTCGAAGGAAAATGAATGAATGAATGAATACATGAAAAAAAACATATAAAAACTATATACATACTATATATATATATATATATATATATATATATATATATATATATATATATATATATATATATGTGTATGTAGATATGCCATAAATCCATCCTCAAAAATACACTCCGATCACACTGATTTTGGATTATTCTGTGGCAATACCCAGCAGACAAGACTTGAGTTATTTCTACTTTTAGTGCAAAACAAGATGGTTCGGTCCCAATAAATGTACAGAATCTTCTGATGTCCTTGTGCCTGTATCTCTGGGGGGCTACTGGAGGGTACTAAGGATGCATAAACCTCATGGCCCATTTCTCATCATGGAGAGAAAGTCCACTTACTTTATTTAGCCAATCTCCATGGAGACCAGCCGGACAGAGGCAAAGTCAGTCTGGACAGAGAGACTTCTTACATCTTTCACTCCTACCAAGCGCTTCCTGTCACTTCAGCTAGTTTTAGCAGATTGTTAGAGAAGGATTTATGATATTTTGTTCAATATATTGCATGTTTAAACACTTTTTTGGTTGTGATGATACTGAAAAAAAAAACTACTTAAATTACTAGTTTTTGGATGTACAGACCCTGCAGGCACAGGACGTCAACATGACGTCATATTGACGTTGTATCCCAACTTACCCCAACGTCGTGGTGACGTTGGATTTTGTTTGGAAATTAAAATCGGGTTGATGTCACAACCCAATGTTAGGCCGACGTCAATGTCCAACGTCCAACTTAAAATCTACTTAAAATCAACCAAATATCAATGTCTAATCATGTTACACCTTGATGTTGTGTGGACGTTACCAGTATGACATCTATCAGATGTTGGATTTTGCTCACTTTCCAATACAAACTAAAATCAACCAAATATCAACGTCATTTGACGTCATTCTAGGTCGTCAAAATAACTTTGTCCTTAGAGGCTGGCTAGACTTGAATTTTGGTCACCTCACGTCATGACCAAAATCTAACCTTATATTAACAAACGTCTTATGATGTTGTGTGCCTGCTGGGGACAAGAATATGTATCGTTTAAAACTGTCTCTATTTTCCATACCAAACAAAATGTCGCATTTTTATTCATTTATCTTTATACCTGGCAACATCCTTCTGAAATGTGTGAGAATAAAGATCTAAATCTCAAAGGCCTAAAAAAAAAAAAAAAAAAAAAAAATATATATATATATATATATATATATATATACATATATAGATATAGATATATAAATATATAGATTTAGATATATCTGTAAAAAGGTTGAAATCTACAGTATACAGTACTTCCCTCAAGGTGAGAATTACTATCAATATTCATGACTCTGGACTGGCACTCCTCGGCAAACAGCCCGCCTAACAAATACAGCGTCTCAAAAATATTCAATCAATATAGTGTTTGATGTGAATGAGGACAGGGTGATTTTTTACACCAATTTGTTGTAAAAAAAATAAAAAAAACAGCTGTCCATCGACAGCAGTGAAAAGCTTTAACTAAATATATGTGCTGTCTTTTTTTCTGGCCCTATTTCAGTGACTCAAAAATGTAGTCTATTTGTAGTAGAAAATAAAAGGTTGAGTGTTTAAGGAATTAATCCAGTTTCCCTAATCTAGTTATGCTTACAAGACTTAATCAGTTTGACTGTGAGTATTAAATTAGGATTAAATCATTTGGTTCATCTTTTAGAGTTGTTTTAGTCGGATACAGTGAAGAAACGGATGACATTTCTGAAAATAGTTCTAAACTGTGCTTGTCTGTGTGTGTGTGTGTGTGTGTGTGTGTATACTGTACATATATATATATATATATATATATATATATATATATATATATATATATATATATATATATATATATATATATATATATATAGATATATATATATATATATATATATATATATATATATATAGATATAGATATATGTACGATTTAGCGAGAGATTGTGTCTCAGTGATGATGGATCTAAGAGATGGCCTAAATTTGATACTGCGGCTAACATGATGGACTGTTCCATTTGCTGAAACTTTTTTTTATTTTACTTGAAGATAAAGCAAGGACAAATGCAGGAAAACACTGTATATATTTAGTTTTTATGTATTTATTATTATTATTATTATTATTATTATTTTTATTTATTTTGATTATTATTTATTCATTCATTCATTCATTCATTTTCTTGTCGGCTTTGTCCCTTGCGGGGTCGCCACAGCGGAATGAACCGCCAACTTATCCAGCACGATTTTACACAGCGGATGCCCTTCCAGCCGCAACCCATCTCTGGGAACTTTATTCATTCATTAATTTTCTTTTCGGCTTAGTCCCTTTATTAATCCGGGGTTGCTACAGCGGAATGAACCGTCAACTTATCCAGCA
>LR812525.1:67410681-67488181 GCA_903798195.1 Danio kyathit
GATCGTCTTGACCATACCTACATGCCTAAATGCATTGAGTTGCTGCCATGACAGGTGTACCTATTAAAGTGGCTGGTGAGTGTATGTGTAAATGTGACAAAGGTTTTAATTTTGAATTAGTAAAAATTTTATATTCAGCAAATATAAAGAAAACAAATATTTGAGAACTAAAAAAAAAAAGAGTTTTTTTTATGCGGGTAAGCTTTAGAAAATAAAAATAAGTTCATAAATAAAAGACATGTTAATTAGCTCCATCAAAAAGAAGCTAAAATTTAGTTTATCTTTAATCATGTGTGAAATGTGTTGTCACACTTTCATCCGAGGACCAGTTTAGTTAAAAGCAATCAAAAGATGATTGATAAACAAAATAAAATAAAACAAAACAGTACAACAACCTGAATTTAGCTCTGAGAAAAGGTCGAGCTTCTTTTTGTTTATGCATTTTCCATTTGCTTTGATATTTTGTTGTTGAAATGTAGGAAACGCAAAATGAAAAGAGTCTGACTGAGTCAGTTCAATGTTAAACACAGACGCACAAATTATTGCTGTTACAAGAGGCAAAAGGAATCATTGTGCAGGTTGTCCAGATCTTAACTCTGGATATTTGTAACAGCTTGTGTCCATAACAGTCTTCAAAGGAGCCATTGAAATATAAACCTGGCGAGAGTTTTTTTTTTATTAAAAAGATTGAAAACACCATAAGGTGAAGAGATTGTGAGCGCAGCGATGAATGGTATTGACTGATGTCTGTAAATCAAGTCTTTGATGGCGCTAGCAGAGCTCAGGGCACAGGTGTTCTTTGAGTGGACTAGCAGCATGGATAGAGCGCTTCACAAAGCCGGACCACTGCTGCAGCTGGACGAGACACACAGTCTTTATCGATTTTATTCCCCTTTCTGACAGTATACCTACAGTTGTCATTGCAGTCAGCGATTATGTTCATCTGTGTCCTAGGTTAAAGGGCAGACAGGACAACATATTGGTGCCATTAGCCACATCACTCTCTGCCTTTATGACTTGACGCAGATGTAAACAGTGACCTATTCCTAAAAAGACGCTCATGGTGATCGGATCTCTGTGAAGTATTTGGGAATGGCCAGTCCAAACAAAAGACTTTGATTCCTCAGAGTCATGTATCTAATCTGCTTTTCCACCAGCACAGCCTAGAGCACGGATGGACTTGAACAAAGAGAGAATGGGCCGGAGATGAATGGCAAACGGCCTTTTATTTCAAAGCTTTTCTCTTTCAACTTGACAAGGCTACTTTGGTCTAAATACCATTCCCGTTAGGAAGAGGAACGCTGCTCTCTTCTTTTTCTGCCTCCAACCATCCCTGGGATCATCGATCAATACCTACGGATTACAGAGGGGATTACTGACAACAATGGTCTCCGATTTTGGTAATCTGCCTTTTTTCTTCCACTTTTTTTCTCTTTTTTTAGGAAAACGGATAAATACGTGGCAATTTGAGAACAAAGTATCGGCACTCAGCTTTCTGTACAGAGCACACAACAATAGAACACAATCCTCTTTGGAATTAATATTTAATGGTTTTGACTGGTTGTCTACAGCGAAAGTATGGTGCTGTTTTGTCTTTTTTAGCTCTGCTTCCTCTCGACTTTAGAGATAGAAATAAAACGGATGAGGTGAAATTTGAAGCGCGTGAGGAAGAAACCGTGAACGCGAGGAAATGGAACCCTATATTCTGCTGTTTTTATTTCAACATTTCATTTCCTGCTGTTCTGACAAGGCACAAGACAAAGGAAGCAGAGATGTTTAGATTGAGCTTCTGTCTGTAGACTCAGGTGTCACAAGGGCTTAATGCTTGACCTCCAGAGGGAGTTTGAGAGACCTGAAGGACCCCTCGTAAGCAGGCTTTGACGTCCATCACCTCTCCCCTGATCTTTAATTAAAGGACGATGCCTTGGTTATAATGTTGGTGTGTGTGAGTGTGTGTTTGGGCCATTAGGGGAATGTTTAGGCAGGAGGCAGGATGCATTCTCTGTTGATCAGTTCCCTGAGGGCTGCGGTGGAATCTGGAGAGAAAAAAGAACGAAAAAAAAAAATCCTTACCCTGAAGACTACCTTAGGCAATCTGGGATTAAACACAATTATTAGGCATTTGTTTCAGTGATGACAATAATTAGGTTCATGGCCATCATCATTATTCTCTTTTTAAATCAATGACTGTCTGCAGTCAATAACTATTCCTTCCACAGCAAGCAGCTAAATATCCAGTCATTGAAAGGTAAAGATGCACTATCAATTGGTTGTCTACTTGGTAATTTATTAGTACAGTAAATAGTGCATATTACTATTATTTTGTTAATGTTTTTCTATTTAAAGCTCGCCCCAAACTAAAAATGTACTCACTATTTACTCTGTAAATTGGTTCTAAATCTTTACTATATGCATACCTGCCAACAATTGTCCCTGAAAATCCGAGAAGACAGGGGGGTGGGGGGTGGTTAGGTTCGGGGGGGATAGATTTGGGGGTGAGGTGTCTGAATTACGAGCATTTTCTGGAAGTAATAACAAAACGGGAGGGTGGCGGGAGATGGGTCTGAAATACGGGAGACTCCCAGGAAAAACAGGAGTGTTGGCAGGTATGACTATATGAGTTTATATGTAAAGATGCTATAACTACTGACTTCCATCCTAGGAAATACAGATACTAAGGAAGTCTGTAGTTCCAGGTTATAGTTGTATTGTACATTGTATTGCAAACATTCAAATTTAAATCGCCCTATTAGACACCTAATTAACACAATTGTAATATTGTAAGGAACAGTGTTGGGAAAAGTTACTTTTGAAAGTAGTGCATTACAATATCGAGTTACTCCCCTCAAAAAGTAAACTAATTGCATTACTTAGTTACTTTTTATGGAAAGTAATGTGTTAGAGTATATTACTTTTAAGTTACTCTTCCTTACCTGGCTGAGGATCTCTTTCGGAACTTGCAGCTGTTTTTTTCACCTTTTTTTCTAGAGAAGCTCTGCATTTAACAACAATCTTTATAAACTACACCTTCATTTTCCTTTAAAAAATGTAGGATACAATTATATTTTGAGAACTTTCTGAGCCTAGAGCTATACATGCTGAATATACAGATTAATGAAAGCACGTAAAGTAATGAGTTAGCTACTTTTGAATGATTTGTGTTATTAGTTAAGTAATTTCACTGTCCATTGAGATAAAGATTGAAAAAAAGCCTAAGAGTATTAACATGAAATCATTTATATTAAGGCAAGAACAGATTCCAAATCTTTAAAATGTTTAATAACAAAATGAACAGTAAGACTATAAAAAAAACATCCCCAAATCAGAATAAATCTTTAAGCTTTATACATTGAATATTTTTTTTTTTTTTTCACATAGATTGAATTTAAACATTGAATGATTTTTCATGTGGCTTTAACAAAAGTGTAAATCGTTTCCCAAAAGAGAAAAAAAATCTTACTATATTACAAAACGTAGTTGCTTCCACAGTAATGTTAGACATTGGCTGAATCTCCTCAACAATATAAGCAATAGCCTTTATTTTTGTTTAGTCAATTGAATTGTTTTACTTGGAGAACATAAACTGATGTCAATCATTTGTTGTTTAGCTGGTGGTGGGGTGTGAGTGTAGTGCTTCACATACAGTTCTTTTTTTTTTTTTTTGATGTTGTGTTTCTTGCAGTTGTCAAGAGTTTTACTCACACATAATCTACACTTAACGACAATCCACTTCTTTGATGAGTTTAAAATAACAAAAATCTATTGCAAAAATGTAAGTCTCTGGCCTGCCATTGTTTCTGTTTCTGACTGTCTGTAATGATGACAGGCGATTCACGAATGAATCATTTGTTTTTAACCGGATCTTCTAAGTGAACCGGTCGAACCAGTTCATTAAATTGAACGTAACTTGCGTTACTTAAAACGTGTTACCCCCACCACTGGTGAGGAAGGATTGTATCTCTATTGGGCGGCGTGGTGGCACAGTGGTTAGCACTGTTACCTCACAACAAGAAGGTCACTGGTTTGAGCCCCAGCTGAGTCAGTTGGCATTGCTGTGTGGAGTTTTACATGTTCTCCCCATGTTGGCATGGGTTTCCTCTGGGTGCTCTGGTTTCCCCCACAGTCCAAAAACATGTGCTATAGGTGAATTGGGTAAACTAAATTGTCCTTAGTGTATATATGCAAATGAGTATGTATAGATTTTTCCCAATGATGGGTTGCAGCTGGAAGGCCATCCGCTATGAAAAACATATGCTGGATAAGTTGGCGGTTCATTCTGCTGTGGCAACCCCTGATTAATAAAGGGACTAAGCCAAAAAGAAAAGGAATGAATGAATGTATCTCTATTAAAATTGGTGATGGATGCGTAGTGCTTTGTATCTGTGTTCATATGGGACTTTTATTATTTCTAGTACATCACAGAGTTGTAGGGCACGATTTTCCAACCTTTTGACTGACAGCTCTGGTGCGCAGACGGATAGGTGTGTTCCCTTGTTAATGGTGTCCGTTTTGTTCCAGAGCGCAGTGTGTGAGAAGCATGCGCCGTCTGAGAAGACCGACAGAAGAGACAGAGAGAGAAAGAAAAAAAAAAAAACAAAAAAAAAAAGAAAGAGAGAAAGGACAGAGAAAAAAGGGTGGAAAGCAGGACTGAAACACGTACATGCTCACATAGCCAGAGAGAGAGAGAGTGGAAAGAAGGTTAGAGAGAGAGAGAACGAGAGAGAGGTACCATGGGGATAGAAAACTGAATCAGAAAGGTAACCATGTGCAGCGGTTCCGTGCGCCAGCAGCTGAATCTGCCTCAACACAAAGTGCTAAGGATCAACAGAGCAGAGCAGGGACAGAGAGAAAAAGGGGACATGAGAATGAAAGCAAAATGAGTCGTGGAGAAAGTCAATGAATGAAAGAGATTTGCTGTAACAAAAAGCAGGGTAAGAGAGTGTTAAACTCACAAAATGTGACCGGTTAACTCCACTAAGCAGGTAGAAGCAGTCACACCTTTTGCCCCCTTCGCGCACACACACAGACTCACACACACTGCAGCAAATGAAATGGCTCAGACTCGCAGTGGCACTACGTCATTGCTCACAACTGCAGTGCAGACAATGTAGGAGGTCAGGGCTTCATCTATTCTCAATTCAAAGATGCATTTCAAACACCGATTCGATCGGGCCAGCCAGAAAGAAGTTTCCGTCAAAGTGTGACTTTGTGAAACGTTAATTAGAGAACATTCTTACCACGTTGCTCACAGACTAGATGGTATTAGAGAATTCATGAAGAATTCAGTTCCTTCTCTATTGTATCACTCAGACACTTTGCCAGGTAGCTTTTTTCTGACCCATTGAGGACCTTGAATATTAGATATTGAGTCTATCACTCTCATTTACAAAGACGAGAGCCTCTTCCATTTTTTCGTTTCCTCTTTTTCTCCCCAGCGAGTGCATGTGTGTGTATGAGTCAAAGACGGTGCGTGTGAATCACAGCTATGAAACAGGCTGCTACTAAGGACCCTTTGTGCATTAATTAGGCTCAGCGTGTGCTTGCGCGTGTGCGCTGTGAGAAAAGCAGCTTTGTTTTGGCGGCAAGAGTCATGAACGTTTGAGTCATGGTCACAAAGGTTGTATAGATTGTGGCGATCAGAGCTAGATAAAAAAAGTTCTGTCGTCTCTTGGGTTTAATTGGCAAGATTAATTAGGTCTGTATGAAAGTAATTATTCATCGGGTATTGACATTTGTTTGTTCTTTAGTACAGTAATTGGGCAAGTCAGAGACAAATTGCCCTTTTGAGACCTCCAAAGTCAGACCAAAGAACAACTTTTGGATTTACCTGAAGTGGATGATAATTTGATTGCAACTTACGTGATCAACAGTTTGTCTCTTGAGGATTAAACATATGTCTTTCATTTCCTATATGTAAATGTATAGTTATTTGCAAAGATTAGCAGGGTATGTAGATTGGCTTTAAAGAATAAACAATAAAAACTTCAATATTTGGTAATACTTTATTGTGATGGTCCATTTGAGTATTTGTAGACTGTCTGCTTAATATCTGCTGACAGTGCTCCTTCAACAGACATTTAACTGACTATAAGAAACTTTGCAAGTACATGCCAACTTACTCTAACCCCAACCCTAACCCCTACTTATAATCTAATAAGAATTTCTTGGCATGTAGATGCAATGTAACTTAAATTCAACAAACGGACCATCAAAATAAAGTGTGACCCAATATTTTTAGTACTGCCCTAAAGAAGTATTATTCTGTGTTGGGCAATGTTTAGTATATTTGCCTCAGATGGAAAAGAGTGACACATCTTGCCATCAAGACACTAAATTAAGTTTTTGTTCTCTTCCAAAATTGTACATTTAGGGTTAGACATGGGCTGTTATAAGATTCTGACGGTATGATATCCTTGGATAAAAATATCACGGTTTCATGGTATTGTGATTACTGCATAAAATAAAATAATTTTAAATGTCTGGGTTAAAAAAACAACAACTTTTTCCTCTTTGAACACAATATATTTTATTTTATGAAACATTTAAAGTATTTTGGAATAGTAAACATGTCAGGATACATAATTCAAATGAATCATTGACTTCTTTACAATTTAAAACGCCATCTTTAGATATCTTTTCTGGTGGAGATACTGTTGTTCTAAAAAAAAAAAAACACATAGTAACAGTATAGCAGAAAACAGTTATTGTCCCATGCCTGTTTAGGGTGCAATCCCATGTCACAGGGGGCAGTTTCCTTAACAGAACAGTTTTAACAGAACAGAACTGTCTACCCCTATTACAAAGCTCTCTGGAATATTTAATTTTGAATGGTCAAGCTGTTTGTTACTCCGTACTGTATAACATGTAAAAACTGATAACAAAGGCTCATCTGTGTAATCGAACTTAGCAAAATATGCTTGCTAGGTTTTTTTTTTTCTTTGCAGGTTGTAATACAATATATTTTAACTCATATCAATATTTTGAGTGAAATAGTTTTAATAGATTTCCTCTATGAATCAAGGAAAATATTTCAAATTCAATCAATATTTCCTGTGTAATTATTTAAGTCTTTATTAAGTTGTATAATATAAATCCCAGCAAAAAAAAAAAAAAAAAGGCACTGTAGAAATGCTGGGTTGCACACAATTCATTTTTCTGTTATGCGCACATTATATTTCACATGCATATGCAAGGTGACTGAAATTGAAATTAAAATACAAAAGATACTGAGTCATTAATAGTTTAAAGCTTAAAAAAAACAATTATAATTTGGAGGAGAACATAACTGAACTGAACTGAAACTAAATTATTAAAAATAAACTTGTGGGGCTTTATGTCCTGCTGCAAAATTATTTTTATTATAATTTTAGTGATCTGCTTGAGGTAGTTAAATTTATTTTTATGCTTTAGATGAAAGTTGCATTTTACTTAGTGGTGATTATTTTTAAACTAGTTTCGAGAGGATCACGTGCTTATGGTTGCTAGCGGCTGGACCTGCATGATCCAATTCACAATGCACCAATCAGACGATTTCTAAACTAATACAAATACCCTGGGTTACGTATCACCGCTATCTTTGCTTTGAAGAATCCCCCTTCCACCCCTACTCCTCCTCCTTCCTAGATTGGTGACATGGTGGCCCAGCGCTTAGCACTGTTGCCTCACAGCAAGGAAGTCTCTGGTTCCAGGCTTTACCAAACCAGCAGATGTTTCTGTGTGGAGTTTGCACGTTCTCTCAGTGCTCATGTGGGTTTCCACCGGGTTCCCCGGTTTTCTTCCACCGATCAAAAACATGCAACCTAAGTTTATTGACTAATTCAAATAAACACCATAGACTTGCTCTTACCTAGTACTTATCTCTTTAAAGAGAAACTACTATCTGCTCTTCAGCCACTATGACAGGGGAGTTCTCGAGATCTACCTGAGCGCAAACTCCCCTCTCACCTAGCAAACGGGAGGGAGCCCCGCGCTCGAGGATCTTATGAGCTCAGGGCTCTCTCCCAGGACAGCATGCCAAACAAGCTTTATAATCAATCTTCAGCTAAGTGTGAACTCTTGAAAGAGCCTTTTAGACCATCCACCAGACCGTTTCTCTGGTTTTCGCTGGTAATGTCTTTAAATAAAAAAACTATGCATTAACCTATTTTATTATGAATTTATTATTATGTGCAATAATTGAGACATAAAATGAGATAGTGAAATATAATCAACAACTAAGATGTAAATAAAAACATAAAGGAAAAAGCTTATTTTATGACTTATTTATTCTTATTTATTTAGGTTAAAAGACTGCTTTAATAATTAATTAATTTATTGTTAATTTTATTAACAAGTTTACAATTATAATAAAGTTTGTTAACAATTTTTATTGATTAATGAAGGAATTATAATGCTTTGTTTTATTGTTTCATCTTCATTTACAAGTAGCATATTTATAGCTACTGTATAGGCTATTTCTGTCCGTTCGCATCCCGTCTCTTTGTGCCCCCTGGCGGCATAGTCACAAACTGCGGTCATACCTTAAAAACACGTTCTTACTCCTTTAGAGCGGCGGCGGTTCAAGGTGCGGTTGTAATGCTCATTTTAAAGTGTCACCTACTGTAATTTAAGTTGTTAGTTTTTGTCCCCCCTCCCCCCCCAAAAAAAAAAATAAATAAAAAAAAATAATAATAATAATAATAATAATTGTGTAGTTCTTCTAATTTTAAATAGGTTGTTTAAACAAATGGCAAACATCTTTATTTTTTGAGTGTGGTAATACAAAACTCATCTGATTCACATAATAGTCCTGTCTGGGTTTAATCTGCAATAAAAACCAAGTGGATGTGTGTTCATCTTTATTTTAAAGTGTATTTTATTACCTTTGCCCAAGGTATCCATTTTCCTGCAGAGTTTAGCTCTAACTCTAATCAAACACACCTAAGCATGCTGGTCAATGTCTTCCTGATCATTAGGAAATCCCAGGTAGGTGAGTTTGAGCAGGGTTTGAGTAAAACTCTGCAGTGCATTGGCCCTCCAGGGCAAGATTTGAGAAGCGCTGGCTTAAAGCCATAATTGTTACCTTAGGTACTACTATGAATGTTTAAGGGGTAAATATGGCACACATTTGTCCCAATACTGGTAATGCCTCAGTGACAATCTGTTGCACCCTATAAATGCACACCTTTTGAACATTTGATACTTATTTCTTACAGGAATCTGGCTTTTTAAAAACTTGACACTTCGCTGTACATGCATGACACTAAGTGCCATCATGTCCAAAATGTCTTTCCAACCTTCCAGGCCACCCGTAAACTTCCAGGATTCTCTGCTCATCCAAAGCTAACGCTAGCAACAAAAAGAGGTTCATTTCCCACTGGGTCTATACACGATTTAGTGCACTGCGTGTCAGACGGTATCCTTCCATGTCACTTCTCTCCTAATGCTAATTCACCCGATTGCTCTCTGAATTACTTAGTCAAACTTATTGCTTGAGACAGACCTGTTAATTCCAATTCATTTCATTCTATGGGGAGAGAGGTGAAAGTGCAACGCGCATGAGAGAGAGAGAGAGAGAGAGAGAGAGAGAGAGAGAGAGAGAGAAACCGTCAGGGACAGAGACTCACCCTAGTCAAACTCCGGGCTCTTAGGGCTCTTTGTCAGCATGCACAGTCAGTTAGGGCTGATGCAGTATTCATGGGGCAGAAAGGAAAGATTGGTGGTGGTGGTGGTGGGGGTGGTTAGACCCTGAATTACATTGAATAAAAAGAAAAATGAATGCATTAGTATTCAGAGTGTGGCCTGAGCTAAACCCCCCTCCATTCCTTTGCTTGCTTGCAGCAGGGGAGCTACAAGCTAACTGTTGCGTGATAAGGTATTATCTAAAGGGGAGGGCGATGCACTAGGCGTCTGCCACAAAATGGAGTCAATCAACTGAACAGGGATAGTAATGCTGGCTTTCTGCGCAGCAAGAGAGAGAGTAACAGAAGAGTGAGATGAAAGAAATGAGCAGAAGGGAGAGTGCGGGAGGTTTGGCCGCAAGACCACTTGACAAAAGAAGAGAGGGAAAGTGGGAAGGGCAAACCAGGCTCATTCTTAATGTAGAATTTTGGCTGAGTTTTTGCATAACCTGTATTACACTTCATGCTACATTTCTTATGAAATGTCCACAAGAGGGCATTATTTTTTGTCGGTACATGTTCATGCTTTTTGCATAACTGAAATATATTGCTCCCTGTACATTTCTCAGTACTTTCCTTAGGAAAAATCCACAAGGGGGCATTATTTTTGTAGGTACAGTGCATTTGGAATGTTACAGCCTTATTCCAAAATTGATTAAATTCATTTATTTTCTAAAATTGTACACACAATACCCCATGATTACAATGTGAAATTTTTTTTTTTTTTAAATTGTTGCAAATTTATTAAAAATAAAAAACCTGAAAAATCACATGTATATAAGTATTAAAAGCCTTTGCTCAATACTTGGTTGCACCTCTTTGCAGTACCTCTCAAGCTCTATCAGGTTGGATGGGAAAGCAACAGTGTACAGCCATTTTCAGATCTCTCCAGAGATGTTCAATAGGATTTAGGTCTGGGCTCTGGCTGGGCCACTCAAGGACATTCACAGAGTTGTTGTGAAGCCATTCCATTGAAATTTTGGCGGTGTGCTTTGAGTCATTGTCCTGCTGGAAGATGAGGCTTCGCCCCAGTGTGAGGTTAAGAGCACACTGAAGCAGGTTTTCATTCAGGATGTCTCTGTACATTGCTGCATTCATCTCTATCCTGACTAGTCTTTCAGTTTCTGCTGCTGAAAAACATCTCCACAGCATGATGCTGCCACCACCATGCTTCACTATAGGGATGGTATTAGCCTGGTGATTAGCGGTGCCTGGTTTTCTCCAAACGTAACGCCTGGCATTCACTCCAAAGAGTTTAACTTTAGTCTCATCAGACACATTTTGTTTCTTATGGTCTGATAGTCCTTCAGATGCCTTTTGGCAAATTTCAGGCGGGAAGTGGCTTCCGTCTGGCCGCTTTACTATACAGGCCTGATTGGTGGATTGCTGCACAGATGGTTGTCCTTCTGTAAGGTTCTCTTCTCTCCACAGAAGAACGCTGGAGCTCAGACAGAGTGACCATCGGGTTATTGATCACCTCCCTGACTAAGGCCCTTCTCCCCTGAACACTCAGCTTAGATGGCCGACCAGCTCTAGGAAGCGTCCTGGTGGTTTCAAACATTTTCCACTTACTGATGATGGAGGCAACTGAGCTCATTGGAACTTTCAGAGCAGCGTAATTTTTTCTGTAACCTTCCCCAGCCTTGTGCCTCGAGACAATCCTGTCTAGGAGGTCTACATACAATTCCTTTGTCTTCATGCTTGGTTTGTGCTTTGACATGCACTGTCAACCCTGGGACCTTATATAGACAGGAGTATGCCTTTTCAAATCATGTCTAATCAACTGAATTTACCACAGATGAACTCCAATTAAGCTGCTGAAACATCTTAAGAATGATCAGTGGAAACAGAATGTACCTGAGCTCAATTTAGAGCTTCACGGCAAAGGTTGTGAACACTTATGTAGATGTGATTTTTCAGACTTTATTTTTAATAAATTTGCTACAATTTCCAAAAATCTTTTTTCACATTATCATTATGGGGTATTGTGTGTAGAATTTTGAGGAAATAAATTAATTTAATCCATTTTTAAATAAGGCTGTAACATAAAAAATGTGGAAAAAGTAAAGCGCTATGAATACTTTCCGGATACACTGTATATGCGATTGAATATTGAATATTCTCCACAAATTTGATTGTCGTTGGTATTTCATATTGTTAGTGTCCATTTCAGCTTAAAACTGCCTCAAAATGTGTATAATCTGCTGTTTTGGTATTGAAGAAACATAGCCAGAATGTATTAAGAATGAGTCTATGTTGAGGAATAGAGGAGACGCTGTGCCCTGGCTGGACAGACTGTAATTGTTGGCACTCGCCAGATATTTCCTCATTCGTTATGAGGCCGACACAATTTGCTGACGCTCAAGCCATTACCTCAGAAGCAGGAGACAGCAGTCTAATTCAAGGGGCTTAACGGGTCCTTATAAATAAATAAACAGACAAAACCGGCTCCATTATTGCGCTTGATAGGTTTTACATCTCAAACTCACTTTTGTTCTTCTGTGAGCTTAAAAAAATACATATGGGGAGTTATGTGCAGTAATATCTTTTTTAGCCAATGAAATAATTTAATATATGAGGAGAAAGTCAGGCATCTTGGTGGATGCCCGCTGTGGGGTCCTTCTGTCAGTGTGAAATATTGCTGATTGGAGCACACATGCGGTGGGAAGGAGGGAGGAATGAATCAATCTTAGTGGGGGTCCCAGAGTCATCTGACTCTTTTCCCTGTGAGAAGTCTGACGCACAGTGCTGGAATTGAAAGGACTTTAGATTTATACAGGAGTCACACTGCATAAATCAGATTCCTTGTATAGGAATACGCAAAGGTTTTTAAAAGAACACAATCTGGATTCTGAAAATTGCATCAGATTTTATGACTTAATTTCTTGTTATGAGAAATGCAACAATGAGGTTTATGCCCAAGTTAAAAAAATAAACACAAAATCTATTTTTAGATGATTTTTAAATATACAATTGTGCAATAATTGCTTTTTGAGTATTAATAACTCTAACTTGTTCTTTTCTTCATGAATCTATACCTCACAAATGTTTCAAAGGATGAACATCATCTTGTTTTTAAAGATATGTAAAGGTTTTAAGCAACAAAAAAAAACCAGGACAAAAATACACTGTGAAAACAGTCATGCTCTTCCTCAGTATTTCTGTCTTATTTTCGTTACCAATGTTTAAACCTTCTTAAATCAAAAAAACATTTAATAGATAAACGTAATCAAGCTGTATTTTGAGTTTGAGCTCAGGTAGGTCTTGAGAACTCCCCCCTCATTTAGAGCTGATGACAGATTATAAATTGCTATATAGAGATAAACTGCTGGTTAAGAGCTCGACTATAGTGCTAATTTAGATTGATCAATTAATTTATGACGAATGTTTTTAAACTGTGGGAGGAACCCGGGGAGAAGAATTTGAACCAGTGACATTCTTGCTGTGAGACAAGAGTGCTAACCACTGGGTCATCATGCCGCCCTATAAGGGGAAAGGTGGAGGAGTAGGGGTGGAAGGGGGGGTTATTCAAGGTGAAGATAACTGAAGTAAGAAACTCTGGTTATTTATAGTGAGTTATGCTGTGTTCACACCAGATGCGGAACGCGCGGATAAATTTCGCTATTCGCACTAAATAGATGCATAACCATTTGAGTTTACTTGCTTCATTCGCGCGTCAAATTCACTTCAGAACAGACACGGATTCGCGTGATGGGCAGGGCTTCTGTCTGCCCGGTGACTGTAGCTTCATTGCTAAATGGCTAACATGGCAGTGTATATAGCAGTGTATGAGTCCACTAGATTCTTTCAGACGTGCACCCAGCTATGTGAGCTCATAAACTCCTCCAGAAACTTAACGTGGATGAGGGAGGCTGTCAGCAGTGTTTTTGACAGAGCCCAGTTTGATCAACTGTTGTTGGTGTCGGTTGGAGGATTTCACCCGGGACACCAACAACAGGTGCTACGTCACAATCACGACCCCACAAGAGCAAGCTTCTGATTGGTTAACGCGGCGTGAATGTCCGCTTAAGTTCAGATTTTTAAACTCGAGCGATTTGCGTTATTTTTGCGTTAAGTGCGTCAAACGCGCAAAATGCTCAATTCGCGCCACGCCATTTGCGCGTATCGCGCCATCTGGGCCGCGCCATTCGCGCAATTCGTGTAATTCGCGCCACGCCAATCACTCGCGCTTGATGCTTCTTCCGCGTATAGTGTGAACACAGCATAAGGAATCATCTTATTGGAGAATCATGTGTTAATGCAGGACCAGCCGTGATCAATCATAAACATGTGCTCCTCTCAAAATTAGTTTAAAAATAAACTTAATTTGTCTTACCTTATTGGCATTCTTGTTTAAATGTTAATGTAATACAAGATTTATAAAACAAAGATTGAACAAACAAACAAACAAACAAACAAACAAACAAACAAACAAACAAACAAACAAACAAAAGAAAGAAAGAACCATTGACTAAAGTGTTGTAAAAATAAGAAGATAACAGCTAAAGCAGAAGTAAAACAATTAAAATAAAAATCAGCAGCTGTAACACTTTGCTCTGCCATATTAGAAGAAAAAGTGATTCTGTTGGTCCATATATATTTACATTCTATGTTGCCTACTCTATTGTTGTCTATTGGAAGGAATGCCTCGTTAGAGCCACCATTTTAGTACAGGGTAGCGCTCCTTTGAAATGAATGTGGGACCAAGGTGCAGTGGGGCACTGACCATCCAAAGCCATATATATGTAAGCATTTTTACATATTTTTATGATCGGGAGTTTTCCTGGTGATCTGTATGCAAATATTTTTTAAATTACAAAATTTCTACATCATATATTGATGAGCAAAGAGCGTGTGTTTGTGTGCATGGAAATGTATTATCCTCCCTCCCTGTTACATTTGATCTAATCCATGAACCCCCTATCCGGCTTTCACTTCTAATTCTAACGGAGGGTGCAATTAGTTTGTGAATGAATTTCTGTTATGAACAATTCGTGTGAATCATCGAAATCCATGTGTCTTGTACATATCCACCTTTCTGATCTAAATGGTATATAACATTTGTAATATTCAATAATTTAGGATGGACAGTATTCACATTGAGGTGCTGGCACTGTTACTTTATCAGGCACCCTTATAAGTTACTCCAAAAATTAGCTGTTACTTCACTTAGCTGACAATAAAGCCAAAAAAAGTTTCTGGCACCGTAGCGTCTTGTTATCATATTTATATTTACATTGTTCCCTGATTTTATTCAACAAAATTAGCATAAGCCTAGAATTTAGTGCAAGTTGGTGCTACTTTGCCTTATGGTCAGTGCAATAAGAGATTATAATCAATAATGTTACTTGTTGAGCACAAAAGTTTGTGAAATACAAAATGCAAAAATGCAAAAAAAAAAAAAAAAAACGAAATCTCACCTATGAAATGTGATTCCTTTATGCTTTGTTTTCTTTGTTTGCTCATAACTACACCCCATTTCGCAAAAGTCCAGCATCTTCAGATTGGCTTTAGTCTTTAGTGCGGGTGAATGACTTTTGTCCTGGGAGCACTGAACAAATGTGGCAGTGCTATTGATGCATGTTCAGGGCCTGTATGTGGTATCTAGTGTGTGTATATATATATATATATATATATATATATATATATGCTGTTGGTCAACTCCATGGAGGAACCAATTGTGGAGGTGTAAACAATAAATAAATAACTTGCATCTGTCATGGTATTAAAACATTTTACCCATTGTAGTTGGTTGCTGTATAGAACACACTATACAAGATAAAACAATTGCACCCCAATGGCCATTGTTTATAAGTCTGGAACACATAATAATCAAGCAACTTTTGTGTTGTCTGAACCCAGACAGTTTGATGTGGTTTACAGTATGTCAGGTCATGGCATCACAAATGTTACAGGAAATCAAGTTACACGCATACAATCAGTAAAACCCCAATCCTGTGCTCACATTCACACGCTCCCTGACCTCCAACACCCTTATTCCCATTGATTGCGTAATGGGCTACGCCTATGATCAGTCTGCGAATGGCCATGATTGGCTCACACCTGCTCCATAGTCTTCTTTGAACCCCGGCTTGTGCGTTTTAGCCAATAATGTGAGCTGATCAATAACACACCATGATGAATGCTAAGGTGATGTGATCACATGCTCTCCATGCGTTATATAGATCAATAAAAACAATAAGCGTCCCCCCATTCATGATCTCACCATGCTTAGTCCGCCGTCTGAGCCTTCTCACGGAGCTTTTCCATCAAAGCGCTATTACCCAAAGAGAAACGGTTGGATGGTGGGAGAGAAAGAAAAAAATATATAAATAAATAAAAAAAAATAAAAGCGAGAAAGTGAGAGAAGGGGTGAGGGAGAGAGAAATGCAATTTCACCCCCGACTACGGCAAGCCATAGACGGAAACAGTTTACAGATGAAAGTAATTTCATTTCATTTGCTCTCCATAAAAAGAGGGGCAATGCTGATATATTCTCGCAGACAGATGCAGAGCGCCGCAGCTGAGACAGAAATAGCTTCTCCTGTTGGCGGATGAGAGTCGCTGGCCTTCCTCAGTCTGACAATAAAGGCGAAATGCTTCGTGTTGTGGTGCGATCCAGAAAGGATGGTATTTAGGAGAGAGAGAGCAAATTTATAAAGTATTCACCGGCAGTAGCAGACAAATATTGACTTTTTTTTTAGGGGAAGTGTTTGTGGCGTCTTTGTGGGATCTGCGGGTTCGCCAGAGCACTGGCCTCAGTCAACAGAGAGCAGATGTATTGAAGAAAGCAGGACTGTAGGATTACACCCGTGTCACCTTTGCGCTGGCCGAAACGTGGCTGTTTTGGATGAGGTGACATTCAGAAAATGACCCTCAGGGTCAGCTCTTTGAATATTTAGAGATAGTCTCTGGCAAAGTAACTTTAAGGCTGATTCAATAAAGGGTGAAGCCACATATATGATTAAACCACAGATGGATTCGAAGTCAACAAGAATTGAGTTTGCAACACCTTTAGCTTTCTTAATTTGATTTTAACTTTTTTTTTAATCAAATGTGATGTATAACTAGAATATATTTATATATATATTTATATATATCATCACCACACTTTTTGATATAATAATAATAATAATAATAATAATAATAATAATAATAATAATAATAATAATAATAATACATTTTATTTGTAAAGTGCTACAAGGCAAAAAAAATAAATAAATAAATAAAACAGTAAAAACAATAATAAGAAAAATATAACAATAAATTAAATACCAGAAATGTAAAATAATACTTATGTTACATAGTACATATTTATTACATCATATATCATTATAAAAAAAAAAAAAAAAATAAAAAAAAAAAATAGGAATCTGTTCAAGTTTTAAATTAAAAGCTGTTGTCTAATATAATTTATTAGGCAAATAACATACTAGCCAGCACATTCAACTTTCCTCAGTCAGAATGTGGCCATTTGAATAAAAAATAATAAAAGCATAATAATAATAATAATAATAATAATAATAATAATAATAATAATAATAATAATAATAATAATAATATTAAAAATAATAATAATTTCCCGAGTCTCTGTTGTAAAGAAGTACATTTAAAAATTCATGGAAGATAACAGCAATAGCCAAAATAGTATTCAAGCGAATTTCAATATGGTCCACTTTTGGTGCGTCACACCTTTTTATTGGTCATTTTTTGTTTTAAAAATAAGATGAAGATAAAGATTTAGAATAAAAGTTACTTGTAAAATGTTTTCTTTGTTTAAAAACAATCCAGTAGCGATAGATGACTTCTCTTATGGCATTGGCCAAAACTGTTTAGCTGAAGTCACACCAAAGCCTCAGCCAAGAGAGGATTCCATTCGCCTTTTTTCGATGGGTTGTTTTCACTATTTAAGATGGCATAGCAGTCAAAATAGGACAAATGAGCTCATGTATGAGACAAATTCAGGACCTTTGTCAGTGAGAGGAGAGTCTTTCGAACCAGTAGTAGAAAATAGTAGTAGAAGAAATCTATCTATCTATCTATCTATCTATCTATCTATCTATCTATCTATCTATCTATCTATCTATCTATCTATCTATCTATCTATCTATCTATCTATCTATCCATCCATCCATCCATCCATCCAATCCATCCATCCATCCATCCATCCATCCATCCATCCATCCATCCATCCATCCATACAATATATTATTAATGGATTTATATACAAACTAGGGCTGTCAATCTGTTAAATGTTTAAGTCTAATTAATTTTAAATCCAATTGATTGCACAATTTATTAGTCTAATTACAAATTTATTTCATATTAAATCTGGAAAGAGAAATTACCCGCTATATGTAATATGTAAAATATGTGTGTGTGTGTGTGTGTGTGTGTGTGTGTGTGTGTGTGTGTGTGTGTGTGTGTGTGTGGTGTGTGTGTGTGTGTGTGTGTGTGTGTGTGTGTGTGTGTTACAGTACAAGCTGAAAGCATTGAGAAATTCACAACAAAAATAGTTTTAGAAATAAATATTTTTTTTCTTTCTTGTTTAACTGTGTTAAACATTTTATTACTATATTTATATCCCATAGCCATAACTAATTAAATGACCATGTTAAAACAGCTGCCCCTATAAAAAGGAATAATACTTAATAATAATAATAATAATAATAATAATAATAATAATAATAATAATAATAATAACACTAATAATAATAATAATAATAATAATAATAATAATAATAATAATAATAATAATAATAATAATAACACTACTACTACTACTACTAATAATAATATTAATAATAATTATCATTATTATTATTATTATTATTATTATTATTATTAATAATTAATATTTTTTTTTATAGTAATTCAAATCAGGAATGTGCAATAAAAAGGAAACCAATCTGATTCCCTTTTGTGGCACATGTTAGCCATCGAACAGGTACAGTATCATGCAAGGAAATTACCCTTCAACCTCATCTCTCTCCCTCCCTCTTACGCTGGTGACAAAAAGTAACTCGTTCGCTTCACACTACGAACAGTCAGACCATTTCCTGGGAAAAGGAGCTGCTGGGATATTTGTAGCCATCATTGATCGAAGCTGGATGTAATACCCATGATGCATTGCTGTTTAAATTAGGAGGGAGTGTGGGAGTGATCCATGGCGTTAGAGAAAGTAAGAGACAGAGTCGAAACTATGAGGAGTTTTCAAGGACAAGGCAGCATGTTTTCCATACAATCAGCAAGACATGAATGAGAGAAAGCTTTTTTTCCGCCTCTTTCTGATAAAGAAACAAGAAATTGAATTAGCAATTCAGATTCACATATTCAGTCTGCTGTGTAATTTGCATTTTTTTTCTTTAATCCTATACTGATTTCCAGAAAAACAAAAGCCAGTTTGTAATGCTTACATTGCATACATTCCTACCATCTAACATTTCCCTCTCAGGAAAACAGCAGCGCTTATAATTGTGCATTTAATGTACAACCTGATTACAGAAGCTACAGAGTGACCAACGAGCAACTGATATATAAACTATAAGTATACATATATATATATATATATATATATATATATATATATATATATATATATATATATATATATATATATATATATATATATATATATATATATATATATATATATGAGGCACGGTGGCTCAGTGGTTAGCAGTGTCACCTCACAGCAAGAAGGTCACTGATTCGAGTCCCGGCTGGACCAGTTGGCATTTCTGTATGGAGTTTGCATGCTCTGCTCATGTTCGTGTCGGTTTCCTCCAGGTGCTCCGGTTTTCCCCACTGTCCAAACACATGTGCTATAGGTGAATTGAATTAACTAAATTGGCCGTAGCGTATGTCTGTGAATGAGTGTGCATGGATGTTTCCCAGTACTGGGTTGCAGCTGGAAGGGCATCCACTATCTAAAACATATGCTGGATAAGTTGGCGGTTCATTCCTGATTAATATAGGGACTAAGCCAAAGGAAAATGAATGAATGAATGAATGAATATTTTCATCAACATCAATATTCATATTTTTAATTTAGCTGAAAATGCAGAGACAACTGTAAGTGAAATATGTGTGTTTTCCAAAAAAAAAAGTGTAAACACTCTGGCACTGTAACCACTGCACCTTTAACCAAAACACGTTTATTAAATTAAATTAAATTAAATTAAATTAAATTAAATTAAATTAAATTAAATTAAATTAAATTAATTAAATTAAATTAAATTAAATATTTTTTTTAATTTAATTTAATTTATTTTTTAAGTTTAATTAAATTGAATATTTTTTATATTTTTATTTTTATAAATATTTTAATTTAATTGTATTAGTTAATTTAATTTTAATTTGAATTTAATACATTTTTAATGAAAAACGGTAACGTGTAAATAGTAGTTGAAGAGTTGTGATACAAAAAATAATAATAATAAAAAAATGCTGTCTGATTTTTTATTTTTATTTTTTTCCTAAAATGAGCATTTTTCTCAAGTCCCTGTGTGTAGGTTCAGTAATTTCACTTTTATGGCAAAGAATAGGTTCTTGTAATTGCCTTAAGTGAAATAACTGAACATACTGTATACAGTACATACGAGTCAGGAAAAATAAAAAATGCTTATTTTAGAAGAAAGTTAGCACAATGTTTTTGCATCTGAAATCTTTAGTTGGAAGGTTAAGCCAAGGGAAATAGACATAGCAATAGAAAAAAAGAAATAGTAATAAAATGCAGTAGTAGTAGTAGTAAAGTAATAGTAGTAGTAGTAGTAGTGAAGTAAATTATTTTTTATTAAATAATTAAATTATTTAAATATGTGCACAGTTAAATAATGAAAAAAAAAAAAAACTACAGTACACTAGCATGTCAATTATACTAAAATAACACTGGTTCAACCAATATATAGAGTTTTGGATGGGACTATTTACTAACTGTGCATTCACACCAAAAGCGGCGCGAGCATCAAAGTAGCCGGAAGTCATTCATTTTCAATGGGAGCCGGTGGCGAGGAGCAGAGCGGAGCGGTGCAGCGCGGCGTGCTGCGTGTTTGCTAGTGTGGGCGTTGAGTAGAGTTGATATCAAGTCAACTTTATGGTAATGAGCTAGGGTGAGGTTTGGCGGCAACCAATCGAAATGTAGACGCTTGAGAGGAGTCCAGAGAACACAGTCACTGTGAACTTTGGTTCCGACCACAGTTGTTCCCAAGGCTTTGAATATTGTGGTCACCATATTTCCAGTTATTTACGATGTTTTCTTACAGGGACATACATAAAAAAAGTTACTGGTGAGTTGATGTGCATTAATGTTTGTTTTTTTTTTTTTTTTCATACATGAATCTCATGCTAACTATAACAACAATACAAAACAGTATTGCTGCTTCAGAATATTTCAGACATTGACCCATATTGAATAGGTGGAGCAAAGCCACATCACACGCAACAACTTGATCTTCCATAGTTAAATGAATTTATCAACAACATTTGCACGCTAGAAAGCATGTTTTTATGCGAGAATGTAACTGATTTGCTGCAACCGCCCCTTTAAATATGAGGTCAATGTACCAAAATTTTGACGCTCTCGTCGCCTTTGGTGTGATCGCTCAGTTACTTACTATTTCTACTGCTACTGCAAAAAAGAAGCTATTAAAAATTCTGTTTACAGTCAGTATCCCCAGTTTACCACACTAACTGTTTTGAACACCACTAAGTCAAGCAAAATACTTCACAGTATCGACATACAAAAGCATAACACAAAGAGCTATTCCCGACGTCATCACACAAATGCATTTTCCAGCCAATCAAGCACCTCCTCTGCACTTAGGGCCTCATAGCCCTTACTATGTTAATCCGACCCTGATTATGTTGATCAGATTTACCCACTAATCTCTTTCCAAGGATTTGATACAATTAAGTCATATTTAGCCAAACCGGAAGCCAATTTACCTTCATACAAATCATTAATATGCATGAAATATAAGAGTGGCAGGCCTGAGGCAGGACAGGGTTTAATGCGCATCTGTTTCAGTATTCTTGTGTTTTTGAGGACACATACCTCCCATTCTCCCTCTTCCTCTCAGTTATTGGCCTTTACTCAGAATGTTGACTTGAACTGCAACAAAAGGCAGACCTGATTTGAATAGCGAAGCACTGTGTAGGCACTGTGTGTATGTGTGTGGGACAGTGCCTTATGATGGACGGCTTTAGTTCAGTCCTTGAGGGTGAAGCGACAAGGATTTATCTATGTTGTGTCTGATAGGCGGCATGTGAAGCGGGCACTAATGTGGCATATTTATGGGGCAACTCTGTTCCATTATCATCTGTAGGGGAGGCCACAGGGCAGAATTTGCTCTTCCTTCAGTAAACACCGACTTTGAGTGAAGAGAGAGAGAGGGTTTGCTGCAGAAAATCATGCTTTTATACCAACATTAGTCATGTTTTATTTATCTATTTACATGTTTATGTCTGACATGTTACACATTACGTATTCCACTTAAGTGGTTGCTCTTTTGGTAGTTTGCTATGTGAAAAATATCCAGATTGGAGGCTTGCGCTGCTATGACTTATAGCTCAGAGTTTGTGGCAAAACTCATGCCAGTTAGAACCCATAGGCAAACGTTAAATTAACCAGTGAGCAACTTTGACAGAACATTCTCAGAGTGCTCTCTCTTAAATAAGTACCTATGTGCACCTGTCACATCTGTGGCGCAAAGACGTCAATAAATCTCGCCACTAATGCATGCAGGAAATCTCCAGCTTGTCCAATATTAATGATAGCTTGCTTGGCTTTGCTGTACTGTACACCTCGTCCAGACAGTCTAAGTGGAAAAAGCTTTTTCAGCTAATGGTACAGTAATACAAAATAAAGTCTTTGCAGTCTCCCACTTCTACCATACTTTACCGTGGAAAATCTGTAAAATGTTCTAGAACCAGTGATGACCCAAAAAGAAAATGCTATTGAAGGAAATAATAGTAGCCCTCCTGATCACAGTGGGTGTGAAATGCTCTTTTACTTTTGCTAGCTGTTAAGTTAAACCACTTAACTTTAAAAAATAAAAATAAAAACTAGATGGTGTGAAGTCAGAAACAAGAATAGTTATCAATATAGATGCATAGTGTCCCAATTCCTTCCCTAAATAGTAAACCTACAGGACTTTACACTACCTGACAAAAGTCTTGTCACCTATCCAAGTTTTAGGAACAACACATGATAACTTGACTTCTAATTGACCATTTTGGTATCAGAAGTGGCTTATATGAAAGGTAAAGGCCTCTATATTACGCTTATTTTACCAAAATAAAATATGATCATGCCTTGATTTTTAATTATTTAGCTATGACAGTAAGGTCTGACTTTGCTTAGACAAAAATAAAGTACAGTATATAATGTCATTCTGCAGTGGAAAAAGAATGAATATTGTGTATGACTCCCATGAGCTTGGCAAACTGCATCCATACATCTCTGCAATGACTCAAATCACTTCCCAGAGGACTTCCCAGAGCTCATCAAGATTCTTAGAATTAATCTTCAATGCCTCCTCCTTCATCTTAACCCAGACATGCTCAATAATGTTCATATCTGCTCATTGGGCTGGCCAATCCTGTGCACCTTCCCTTCTTTACTTTCAGGAACTTTGATGTGGAGGCTGAATTATGAGAAGGACCACTATCTTGCTGGAAAAAATTGCCCTCTCCCGTGGTTTGTAATGTAATGGGCAGCACAAATGTCTTGATACCCCAAACCATGATTTTTTCTTCACCAAAATTGACAGATTTCTATGAGAATCTTGGGTCCATCCTGGTTCCAAAAGGTCCTCTGCTATTTGTGATGATTGGGATGCAGTTCAACAGATGATTTATGGGAAAAATATACCTTCTCCCACTTTCCAAATGATCAGCCAGAAGTCAAGTTATTGCTTGTTGCTCTTACAGGTAGTGTACATAAGGCATGCAAATATCAAGTATGTTATACTTTAATAGTATATTATCATATATTAGCTCATTCATTCCTACGACCCAACAAATAAGTGTTTTTGTAGTTTTTTATTTCATTTAAGTATAAAAATTGTGCACACGATATTTACAATTTGTTTTCATCTTTTACTAAGGTGTAGCCACACTGTAATAGTTTGTTAGTTAAATCAAATAAGGAAACAAATTAGTTAAGCGGTGACGCAGTGAAAGAACCAAAAATCGCATAAAAAAAACTGGTTGATGGAAAATGCCCTGAGTCTCATACATTTGAAAAATGTGCTAAAAAACATATGCGCATAACTTAGTAGGATAATCTTTTATTCAGTAAGAAAAGATGAGCATAAACTATGATGAAAACACTTTTACCGCACAAATTCCAGTATGTGTATTAAAACATTTATGTGATTTTGTTATATTAAATCATGTGCTAAAAATGTGTGTAAATGGACAAACCATTGTAAAACATCTGAAATCTTTCTTTGGTTGTTGTAAAATGCCTTAACTGTTTCAGTATTAGTGTTATTATATTAATAATGACCTCCAGAATCAAGAGTGTCTGTGCTCCGCGTCTGACACCTTCAAATGCCACCGTGCGTTCACTGCGTGTCAGGATTGCCTTCTGAGGCGCAATTCATTTATTAAATGAAGAAAACATTCTCACAGCTTCTCCTACTGCAGTAAATTGCATTTTACTGTTGATATTTGGCACCAGTTAATTAGGAGGTGACAAATTTGTTCGATTTGACTCGTTGGATGGTAACGCTGCTTTATTCGCACATCTTTTATGCAATATTCCAGTTTTGCGCATAAAGTTCATTCGCATTTTTGGATGTAAACATAGCTAGTGAATGTCTGTTAGGGAAGCAAAATTAATCAAAATAAAGTTTTAATAAACAGACAGTAATTGTCTAATGACTGCTAGTTAAATAACTGAATGACATAAAGGTCAACTTGATAATTATTGGAATACTGCCTAAATCTTAGAACACAGCAATAGCACTGACTGTTGTTTTCTGGGTCGCGTTCAGCATCTTAATCTCTCCATTTCCCATATCTCGCTTGCATCAAGTCAGCATTTTCAGTTGTGAGAGCATTTTCCTTTTCTCCACAAGCTGGAAAATTGTTATAAATGATCATATGCCTGCGCTCCAGCTCTATTAATATTTTATTTGCCTAGAAAGATCACACAGAGGAAAATAAAGCAACCTTACTTACAGTTTATGTGTTTGTGAAGCTGCTTAAGCAGCGCTGATGCACTTTCGCATAAATTGCGAGCAATCTGGCACAGCTGTACATTTTGTTTTGTAAAAAGCCTCTCTTTTGATTCTGGGGGATTTCTTGTTTTTTATATGTGCGCAGCGGGTCAATGCTGCCACATCAATGGATTCTCACCAGTCCGTGTCATTTGATTCTGAAAAGACAGCCAAGGTGATTCATCAATCGGCGAGCGATGGAGTCACTTTTCATCATTCCTTTAATAATACTAATGCACTCGCACCCCCTCCGACAGTAGTGTACTACAATACAAGCCCTTTATTGCCATACAATAGATTAGCCAAGCCCTTGAGGGAAGAAACAAATTAAGCAAGCGCCTTATCCTCCATTTCTTATGTAGCAAATATATATAATGAGCACGCTTAAGTGATGGAGAAAATTAAATGCTAATGTAGGGGAGAATTGAAAGAAATGATACGTTCCGGGCCTTCCAGCTGTAGTTTTTTTTTCCCACATGTGCATATTTGCATTCTTGAGACCCTTTTCTGATTGTTAGGTCTCGTCGCAGAAGTGAAAGTTCGGCATGCTTCCTCTAGTTAATGGCTTTTAGCGTGTCTGTATTAGGTGGGAGATGATCCACCTATCACTGTGCTCCATTACGCCTTAATCTACGGCATAATTTGATATGAAAGCATTTAAATGTGAAGATAATGTGTTGTGAGCAAAGGGGGGAAAGGAAGGAAATTGAAGAGGAGAGCAAACAGAAGCTGAGGAGAAAGGAGGCAGGAGTTTGTCATTCTGCAGGCAGCCTCTTCGCCACAGTGGCGGAGGGTCATGTTTGAGACGCTAGCTTGGACATGGCTTTCAGTCAAGTGTGAGAGAGTTTAGCGAGAATGTTTTAGGGGCTGACCGAGATAGGCCTGTCCTAAATATACACTCTCCATGGCCCAGGGTGAATATACACGGCAGCTTGGGCTGGTTGTTAAATGTCAGTGATGCGACAGACCAGAGACAGCTAGAGCAGTCATGTATGAACACTATACAACTCCACACGGCACTATCGCTGAACTTTATGGTCAGCATATGAAAGGCTGGTGATCTTTTCTTCATAAAAATGTACAATAATGACCGCTGAACAAAATACCATGGTCACAGAAACAAATGTGACCTTTAAAGTCGATAAGAAGTTTTGAATATAGTTTTTGGTTTGTATAGTCGTTGTAAGTTATTACAGGTCTACGTTAACATAACAAATATGTAACATAAATAGCAAAATTAGGTTTATAAATAAATATAATATACATATAATATAATATACACCTTACTATTACCAGGTTGGACTGTCTTTTGCCTTCAGAACTGCCTTAATTCTTCGTGGCAAAGATTCAACAAGGTACTGGAAAAATTCCTCAGATATTTTGGTCCATATTGACATTATAGCATCATGTAGTTGCTGCAGATGCAGATTTTTCGACTGCACATCGATGATACGAATCTCCCATTCCACCACATCCCAAAGGTGCTATATTTGATTGAGATCTGGTGGCTGTGGAGGCCATTAGAGTACAGTGAACTCAGTGTCATGTTCAAGAAACCAGTCTGAGATGATTCACGCTTTATGATATGACACGCCATCCTGCTAGAAGTACTGTAGCCATCAGAAGATGGGTACACTGTGGTCATTAAGGGATGGACATGGTCAGCAACAATACTCAGGTAGGCTGTGGCGTTGACACAATGCTTAATTGGTACTAATGGGCCTAAAGTTTGCCAAGAAAATATCCCCCACACCATTACACCACCATCACCAGCCTGAACTGTTAATACAAGGCAGGATGGATCCATTCTTTCATGTTGTTGACGTCAAATTTTGACCATACTATCTGAATGTCGCAGCTGAAATTTTGACTCATCAGATCAGGCAATGGTTTTCTAATCTTCTTTTGTCCAATTTGGTGAGCCTATGTGAATTGTAGCCTCAGTTTCCTGTTCTCAGCTGATAGGAGTGGGCCCCGGTGTGGTCTTCTGCTGCTGTAGCCTGTCCGCCACAAGGTTGGACATGTTGTGCGTTCAGAGATGCTCTTCTGCATACCTCAGTTGTAAAGAGTGGTTATTTGAGTTACTGTTGTCTTTCTATCAGCTGGAACCAGTCTGGCCATTCTCCTCTGACCTGTGGCATTAACAAGGCATTTGCGCCCACAGAACTGCCACTCACTGGATATTTTTTCGTTTTCGGACCATTCTCTGTAAATCCTAGAGATGGTTGTGCGTGAAAATACCAGTAGATCATGTATATATATATAAAAAAAAAAAAAAAAAAAAAAAAAAAAAAAATATATATATATATATATATTATATATATATATATATATATATATATATATATATATATATATATATATATATATATATATATATAAATATATATATATATATATATATATATATATATATGTATATATATATATATATATATATATATATATATATATATATATATATATATATATATATATATATATATATAATATATATAGATATATATATATATATATACATATATATATATATATATATATATATATAAAGTATATATATACATAAAGGTTTAAATTTTCCATTAATAGCAAATGTATGATCATCATGTCACAATACAATGGTATTACTTAAAAGTAAAGATTTTACCATTATATTTAAAAACAATATATATTATTTACATCGAATATACCTAAGTGCATTACATTATATATATCTTCAAGTACAGTTTTTATACTCGTTTCAGATTTTAAAGTACACTACAAGTGCACATTCAATACAACTAAGGACATTTCTATTATTCAACTGACTCTTTAAAACACAGTAAAGATGATAACTGTATGTGATGCTCATTCAGCATCATGACATTACCTTATGATGCTTTCAATGCTCTATACAGTCAATACAGTACCTTTAGTAAGGTATTTCACCTATGGTTGCCATGGTAAATACATGTTCTCTGAATGTTTAACTTACTGTACATGCATTCAGCTTCAAGCTGTTTCCTCCCACTGTATGAATTCTGATGCGACTCATATTCGGCAATGACAATTGATATTTTTTCTACGGAAGTTTTAGCTCAAGTCTCTTTGTGTGCATATTTTATTTTTTCCCCCGTGGACTGTGGTGATCATGCAATATTACAGCCAGGAGTAAGTCTTATAAATTGCCCCACACATTACCAGCCTCTCTACGCAGCTCGCTCACTGCACGCCCAATGCAGAGAGAAATGTACTGCTTATTAGATTTTCAGGTGGTGCGTCAGCAATGTTAAAATCTATTGCTTTTTATAATGACAGCCTCACGCTACTATTAGAGCCATTTCATGGGTACTATTTCATTTTTATTTTGTATCCCGTCCAAGTTTAAAAAGTCAAAACCGCATTGATAAAGAGCCAATCATTTGGCTGATAATAAAAAAATAAAAGCAACATTCATTCTGATTAATGTGTCCGCGCGTTTCTGCTGATATATGAGGGTGAAGTTTAAGGATGCTTTTAGGCTGAATACTTCATTTTATTAGATTTTTCATAGAATTTCCTCTTTGGTAATGCTGTGGATCAACAATTAATGCACATTATCATGTTTTGCCGATGACATGCATGTTTAGGGTTCTCGCTCTACCCCTAAAGTAAAGTCACTTTCACTAGCTTAGCCTTTGGAAGGCTGTGCTCTGCTGAATTCATCAAGCGCTTTCTGCTGTTGTTTTATATGCTGCATGACAAGTGATGCAGTGTGCCGGCCGGGAAACGGGACAGATTTCCATATGAACCTTGCGTATACAATTGCACACGGGAGAACTTGTGGATAGTTTTATTGCCGAGAGATGATCGACTTTGTTGACTTTTTCTCCGAGATTTAAAAGAGCATGACGGCTAAAAGTCAGATAGCTATAAACGAACGAGAAGAAACAGATTGCATTTCTGAATAGGCTCCAGCTGTTAAGGTCTCCCTTGCGGATTCTCATTGTGGAGACGCGGTGAATCTAACTAAGAGATGAGCCCCCTTAAACCTTTCTGCATTCTCCGCCAGCTCGCTGTTGCCTACTGTACCCTGTCTGTCAGCCCGCGCTCTGATCTGTGCCTTTATCGGCGGAAGATGAGCTTTTTCTCATCAGTTTTATCATCGTTAGGGTGTGTGAAGCCAGCGCTGTCGAGACAACCTGATGGCATGAAAGTTTGATGCAGAAAATATCCTGTAGGTGTTGAATTTTTAATGACATGACAGCAGACAGAATTATCAGCGCCCCCTTCGCTACCCTCTTGCCATGCTCACAGCAAGCAAACCCCTCCAGCTTCTCGTCTACGTGAGGAAGATGTTTTCTTCTCCCTGCTAATGTTCTCTTCTTTTTTTTATTATTATTTTTTTTTTATTTTGTCCCCTTAATGTTGTTCTGCGGAAAGGAAATTATAACAAAGCATACGTCTTACATGTTTGCCTGTGAAGCAAAATGCACTCTCGCAATAAGGGGTCAGGCAAGCTCATCGGGCTTACTGGAAATAAACAGGTTCAGCCTTCTTGGCATTCACAAACAATCCGGGTATTGGCTCTCAGTCCAGCCGTAGCCGATTGATATTTAGAGATGTTTGTGGGGGCCAAAACTGTTTGAACTGCAGCGTTCATAACAGACTCATCAGCCCCCTGGATCAATAAGGATAAATATTTCCCACAGCCCCACTGCTTGAGAATCAGTGTTGCACTGCTAGGTGGGAATGGGCAAAAATCAATCCGCCTGAAAGAAGAAAAAAGAAAAAGTGTGTGTGTGTGAGTGAGAGAGAGAAAGTAAGGTAGGAAAGAATGGCAGAAACCTTCAAGCGTGTTAAATATCCATTCCTAGTGGGTGGACGGTCAAAAGGTGGCCAAAAATGACCTTATGTCATAATAGGGGCCTTTTTTACAGTAGAATATCCTTCTCTGTGCTGAAGATTCTGTCTTAAATATTTCATATGCTTATGTTAATGTTCTTATATTCCTTCAGAGGACTTCTCTGCACTTAACTAGTAATTGATTTTTGACGAATTATAAATAAATGATAACATAATATGTTACATAATGGAATGTGTTTTTATAGTAACTCTTCAACCGTAAAAGGTGTACACCATTTTTACACCTTATGGGAAAAGCTTGGCATGAAGTCACACAAATTGTTTCCTGTGAATGAATGGTACATCTTAAAGGTCATTTTAAATAAAATAAAGGTTTTTAGATGTTAGTTTCAATCTTTTAGTTTTACACAGTGTCCACAGGGTGTTAAAAAGTATTAATAAATAAATGTAGAGCAATTTAAAAAAAGTATTAAAAAGTCTTAAATGCTATTTTGCAATGTATTAAAACAACCCAGGCTCATTCTGAAAACGTAGTCCCGTGGAAGTTTCTGGAGGCCGCGAAATACGCCAGGGAGGTATGTATTTTTGCAGTTTTTGTTTTCGCGAACCCGCGAGAGGCCGCTGCGTGCTCTTTTTCGTATCTCAAATGTCTGTCACGAATGCCGTTCGCCCCTGCGCTGTTCTCGCATAAACCCACCAGAGGCCGCTGTCGACCTACCATCTGTCTGTCTGTCTGTCTGTCTGTCTGTCTGTCTGTCTGTCTGTCTGTCTGTCTGTCTGTCTGTCTGTCTGTCTGTCTGTCTGTCTGTCTCTCTGTCTGTCTGTCTGTCTGTCTGTCTGACTGTCTGTCTGACTGAATGATTGACTGGGCGACCGGCCAATCGACTGACCCAGCCTCTTCCTTCGTCCTTCCCTAAACCCAACCAATTTTACCGATTAACCCGCCCAGCCACATACTTCCCTAAACCCAACCAACAGTTTACAAAAGCCGTCCAGAAAAAGAAAAGCCCTCGTCTGATTTTTACCACGTTTTCTAATTTTACCACATTCTCAGCCTGTTGTTCACTTGTTCATTTTATTTTTTTGGATTCTGTTTTTGTCTTACCTGATTTCTGGAACCGCTTTTCCCCGGACTCGAACTCGGTCATCGTCGTTGTGGTCAACTCCTCTCTGCATCTCAAGTCCGCCGACGTACACGACGAGCCATCTGGACAAACTGGTTGCGGCGGGAAAGGCCTCCACATGGAGGTAAGCGGTCAGCCGGTAAGCGCCAAAAGGAACGGCGTCATTACCGCCCCGTATCGTTCGCTTAAAAAATAAAATGCAGCCATACGTACCTCCGGCTTACATAATTCGCAGTCTCCAGAAACATCCACGAGACTACGTTTTCAGAATAAGCCTGGGTTGTATTAAAATGTATATCACTTTTGATTATGCAATGTATGGTTGTATGCTAAAGTTCGCCTGAATTAAATCTGCGATCAGTATCAGTGTGCTGTGTAGTTTATGAAATCAATAAAATCCTACTAGATTTAACAACATGCTGCTTTGTTTACTGCAGTAACCAAGGCAACAGCATTATTTCTGCAGTTCTATAGGCACCGACCTGCTGAATTAGCTAGATTTAATAGATTTGTATTCAGTATATTAATAATGTTTTAGTTTTGGATTAGTTTCTTACGTCAATATTTAGTAAATATACTGTAAGTTAAAATCTCAGTCAATGAAATCTCGTCAGTGTTAAAATGTATGGAAATAGTCTTAAAAAATGTCTTAAAAGGTATTGAATTTCACTCTTTGATCCCTGTATATACTCTGGTTTTAAGGATATCTGTAATCTAGTGTGCTCCAAAACAGTGACAAAAATAACGTTTAGAAAATATAAGACTGATATTATCATGCAAATTTGCAGTTTGTCACTTCCGCCTAAATGGATCAATGATTTTTTTTTTCTGTCATCTCTTATTTCAGTTTCTCATCAAATCTTGACCAATTAAATGCTCTCTAGTATCTGCCACGACTCTTTCAAGATGCTTCTTGTTTGCTTTGCATTTGATCCCAAGCACTCTCACTGGCAGAGATGTGAGAATAACAAAAAAGCTATTGGCTGTTTTTTAAGAGGGGCTACTCTACGTCCCACTCTTTCTTAATTTTTCAGTTGAAATTTTCAAATATTAAATAAAAATGCACATTTCAAAGCATTTATGGGAATTTTAAATAAATAAACTTGATTTAAGCATGTATAACTATTGTTGAAAAAAAAAGCAAAACTATTTGTTTTTGATTTTCCTTGTAAACAGCATATACTCAGCTGTTTTTATCCAGCTGCAATAAGGGTGCTTGTCCATTAAAGCATTTTTTGCACAGCTGAAAACATCAGCGTTCTTCCAAAATGCTCAGCTTTCAATGACAACAACAGAAAAAAAAAAAAAAAAAAAAACACTTTGTTGGACACGCTCCCTAACTGGACACCCTACACACCTGGAAGACTTTCACGTTTAGTTTAAATCTGATTCCATATGCCGTTACATTCAACATACCATGAGACTGCTTGATCTTTTCTGGCTCATGCTGTTTTAACAGTGCACAAGTATATAATACTATACTGCTAGGTCATCATAAACCAGAAACGATTAAATAATCACCCCTCCAAACTAAACTGGGTAGAGACTATCCGATTTAAAAGACTTGAGCCCCCATGCCAATAAACCCATCTTTATTGCTGCTGTGCTCTCTCCATTTATTTTCGGTCGTGTGAGTGTGCTTGTGTGCGAGAGACAGAGAGAAAGATTTAATTGAATCACTTTGCCAAGAGGAATCAGAGTCAAATGTGAGAAAGCAGTGTGGCAAGGTGCTTTGATCGCTGCAGACACACAGGCATAAACCCCCTGTGAGAGTGCATTTAATAAAGCATGCTCATTTTTATGATGAGCTTAAGTGTAAAAAGACTAAAAAACTGTTTAATAATATGAGCGGAAATGTTAAGCCGTTAGCTTAGCTAGCATTAACAAGTTGGCCCACCCTTGAGCAGGAGGCTTCCAGATATAAATGTCAGTAACAAATGAATAAGGCAAGACCACATATATGTGGTAACACTGTACTTGAAGGGGGTGTTCATACGACTGTCATGACACAGTTGTGAATTTGAAGGAGATTTTAGGTATGCTTATGACATCTTATTAAAGAGCCCCTATTATGCTTTAAAAAAGCAACATTATGGTTTTTGGGGGTCTCCAACAACAGTCTGACATGAATGCAAGGTCAAAAACACTTCATTGTCTTATAATATGCATTTATTTTTATGCAATTATCCCAATGACTCCCATATGATGTGTTGAGCTATTCATTTGTTCCTAAACCCCACTCCTTAGCGCGATGCTAATCTGTGCTGATTAGTCTGATGACCAAGTCTATTACGATTGATCGAATGCCTTCAGTGTGATACAGAGAGAAATGCCCACCACGGCTTATCAACAATTTTGAAGTAGTCAGAGAGCAGAGTGTATGTGTGAGCCCAATGCAGGAGCGCATTAAAGCAATGCAATTTAAATTAACATACTGCTCTATTCTTAACCATGACACACAGTCAGTATCGACATCACATTGACACGGTTAAAGATGTGCAACCAAGACTATTCATTTGAACCACTCTGAGTCGACTCTTTTATAGATGAATCAATAGTTTTAAACACGGTGCACTTTCAGATTTAAGCCTTAGCTGGATATTTCACTTCACTTAGAGCTGTGTTACACACTACATGGAAGATCATTTTCAAAAACCCATAATATGGGGCTCTTTAAGTGTCATTATGTGTCATCAAGTTATGTTATTTTAAATGCAAAGATGTTTCATTGTTGATGTGTCTTTGTTAAACAAATACATGACATCTTTTTTTTTCTTAATTTGTTATGCCAAATTGACTATCACAAAAGCATAACTTGTAATAAATATGTCATAAACATGATTGTCATGAGGACATTATAATTATGACTAGGGCCAGACAGAATTTGCAGATATTTTTTGCTCTTTTTTCTGAGAATTTTTTAAAGAATCTGTGGATTTGTGCAGAATGATTTTGGGAGTATTTGGGAGAATATAGTTTAGTTTTTTTTTAACTAAAAACTATTAAATAAAAAATAACACCTTTTGACTTTTATTTACTATTTACAATGCACATCCAATTAGATCCACTTACTTGGTAAACGAAGCAAGTCTCTCATATAATATATCTACTACAAGACATTAAATATTACTTAACAAACTGTATTCTGAATAAATCATATCAACATTTTCAGATCAGTCAATAATATTATTGAAATTAATTTAAAAACTGAACAAATATAAAAAAAACACATTTGCACAAGTAAATAAATAGACTAAATTATGGGCTAAATATTTCTGCGTGCACAGATTTTGTGTGGGGCTAGTCATGACTATCATCATATTCACTTGTCAGTGGAGCAAACTGAATTTTCCATATACATTAACAGGTGAATGTTCTGTCAAATAAATGTAAAACAGCATCATTAATATTTTCATTCATTCATTTTCTTTTCGGCTTAGTCCCTTTTATTAATCTGGGGTCGCAGCGGATGCCCTTCCAGCCGCAACCCATCTCTGGGAAATTATTAATATTTAATGGCATTTAAAGACATTTTAATGACCAAGTCAGTGTGTATCATTCTAATTAAGGTAATATTAATAATGCTGTTATAATATTAATTGACACAGTTATAATGGCATCATGACAGTCATGTTTATGGCAGATTTATGACAACTTGCACTACTGGTCAAAAATTTGGGGTCAGTACATGTTTTAAAATAAGCTTCCCCTGCTCACCAATGCTGCAATTATTTAATCAAAAATACAGTACAAATTGTAAAATTGTGAAATGTTATCGCACTATAAAATACCTGTTCAAAAGTATTATTTTAGTCATTTTAATGATGAATTTTCAGCTTCATTACTTCAGTCTTCAGAGTCACATGATCCTTCAGAAATCACTCTAATTTTAAATATTATTATTATTATTATTATTATTATTATTATTCATTCATTCATTCATTCATTCATTTTCTTTTCGCCTTAGTCCCTTTATTAATCCGGGGTCGCCACAGCGGAATGAACCGCCAACTTATCCAGCATATGTTTTACGTTGAAGATGCCCTTCCAGCTGCATCTCTGGGAAATATTATTATTATTATTATTATTATTATTATTATTATTATTATTATTATTTTTATTATTATTATTAGTAGTAGTAGTAGTAGTAGTAGTAGTAGTAGTAGTAGTAGTAGTAGTAGTAGTGGTAGCATTGGTAATAGTAATAAAATTAATAATGACTGGAGTAATAATTTCATTTGAAACACTCCAAAAATGACATGTGAAGCTACTTATTTACATTAAGCTGAAACAACATAATGCCTAAGGTTTTTGGGCAGGCAACTTAATTGTATTATGTTCAATCCACTTAAGTTAAAAAAAAAAAATACTCAATCAATTTGTGTTGAGACAACATGAAGGAATTATGTGTAACCCAGCATCTGTTACAGTGAACTACATACAAAAATTAAGCAGTTATTTAAGATTTTAATAAATATTTAACAATTTTACATTTTTTTTACATTTAATGAATGCTGCCTAGATAGCATAATAATAATAATAATAATAATAATAATAATATTAATAATAATAATAAAAACATTAAAAAAAAAAAAAAAAACGGACCTCAAACTTTTGACCGGTAGTGTATGTTGTCCTAATCAAGTTGTAATAACAAAGACATCTGAAACCATGTCACGTTTGCATTTAAAATGACATAAGGACATGAGCAAATGACATGTAATGATAGTTGGCATAAGCACGGATACATCACATTCATATCCATGACATGTAATGTCACAATTATAAAGGTCTTAAGACATTTTTTAACCATCTCCTTCATGTATTGTTACCAAATATGCAAATAAAGCATTATTTTAATAAATGTGCTAATTTACATACAATTATATCACGAAACATTATCATTAAGATCAGCTTCTTTTTTTGACATTAAAGTTTAAGGTTTTATGCACTAAAAAAAGTGGTATGACTAATTTGAGAAAATAACCTAATATGTATTATACTTAAAATCTACAGACACAAATTGATAAAGTCAAATTGCCAATTGGCATCACAGCAAGAAGCTCACAGCAAGAAGGTCGCTGATTCGAGCCTCGGCTGGGTCAAATGGCATTTCTGTGTGCCATTTGCATGTTCTCACTGTGTTGGCATGGGTTTCCCCCACAAGTCCAAAGACATGCGCTATAGGTGAATTGGGTAAGCTAAATTCTCCATAGTGTACAGTATATGTGTGAATAAGTGTGTTTTCCCAGTGATGGGTTGCAGATGGAAGGGCATCCACTGTGTAAAACATATGCTGGATAAGTTGGCGGTTCATTCCGCAAAGGGACTAAGCCGAAATGAAAATGAATACACTGTATCAAATCGCCAATTTAAAGCCAAAATGGCAACAACTAAAACTGACAAGTGCATAAAACAACAATATTTTAGCATGCAGTGTCTTATCTTAAGTGAACTGTGTAATATGAACATGTAATGCTTTATCAAAGCATTACATAAGAGCTGATATCCAAAGGCACACTGAGTTCTTTTAGTATTAACTGGTAAGCTTAGCTGCCATTACACAGCACTTCCAGTCTTTTCTGTGCTAACATACTGCACACATTCATGGCAGGTGGTCAGACTGTGTCTGTTTAGTGTCATTCTCTCCTCTAGCAGTCCTCAGGTACAGTAAAGAGCCTATTGATATCTTAGTTCCAGCTCAGGGGAGACCGGCAGTGACAATGCACTGACACTGGCCTTGATTTAGCTCAAGCCACCTGTGTTACAGCCAGGAGACACACCGGTGGGGCTCATCTTCACACTCGCAGTCATTTCTGATAACAGCACACACCTGAAAGCCCCTTGTACAACCCTCACACAGGACTTTCAGGCACATCTATGGGTTAAAAACACTGGGGTGCTAGAATGTATTGAGTCTGCAGAAGTGTGTTCAGTTTTCACACAATTTGACTTTTAATATTGAGTTTGTTATATTGTATTAGTCATTCTAATAATGCATTCATTCTAATTTTATGGTGATTCAATCATTATAATTTTATAGTGGACTAGCTAACATTAACAATAAGCAATTCATTTGTGACAGTATTTATTGATTTTTGTTGATGTTAATACAAATACAAAGGCTTATGTTAGCTGGCTCATATTCATGAAGGTAACATCAATAAATTTATATTAATATCAATAAATGTTTTAGAAGCTTTATTTTATTTATTTATTTATTTGCTTATTTTAATTAATGCAATACTAATGTTACTTACGAAAATGTGTTGATGCATTAATACTAATATTAATACTAATAAGTGCTAATATTATATTATATTATATTATATTATATTATATTATATTATATTATATTATATTATATTATATTATATTATATTATATTATATTATATTATACTGTATTATAATATATTGCTGTAATCTTGAATATGGAATATATGCAAATTAATATATTCTGCAATTTGCATTATGGATTGGTGGTTTTGTCCAACAAAATGCTATTAACTACAGTCTTATTACCTGTTTTTTATTAAGATATTGACTGTTCATTAGTAGTTATAAAGTATGCTATTATTCTAGATTTCCAAAACCTTTCTAACATACTAACTTCTACCTTACTAACGATTAATAATCAGCGAATTAGTAGTTTGTTAAGCTAGTACTGTTAGTTAATGGTGTGTTAATATTGTGAATAGTGACCTAAACTATTAGTGTTACCAGTCATGTGCACATTTAAAAGGTTTTTTTTAGCTGACAAAATGGCAGCTTGGAAGATAAAGGTGCTTAAAAGCACATTGGCGTGTTTTTTTTTTCTGTGACTGCTAAATGTCACTGTTTAACATCATGGGACCACATAAATGAATTTAAGCCTTTAGTCTGAGCAAGACCACTGCTGCATTAAGCTATTTTGCTATTACTTAGAAACTAAGTTAGTATACGGCTTTAATGTGGCATCTTTTCTGGCTCCACTGAATTAAAGTGTGTCTTCACACAAAGCGCTCTTCAAGCAGGACTGATGCTGAGAACTTTCAAGTTTTTTCGGGTGCTAAATTGGGGACATAAAATGGGCCACGGTAATGCTTTAGCAATTATCTGTTCCTACGCTTCCCAGCATCCGGGCAAGAAGAATGTGTTGTTCTTCATATTGTCAGGGCCCCATATACGCACATCCTCATTTTGTCTTTTTTTTCCCATATAATCACATTGTTAAAAACCTGGAAAATATGCCAAGGAAGGTGCTTCCAGCCAGTGTGTATTTGCCCGGTTCACTCATCCTCAATGAAAGCCTCACAAAACCAAAGCCTCTCTATACTGAGAACTTTCTCTGAAAGTTCACTCGACTTTTGATGAGGTGCTAGAAGACTGAGGTGCTAGCGCCGAGAGGACGTCTCTTAAAGACCTTGAGGCTTAACCCCACGGAAATATGAACCTTGTTCATTCTGCAAGTTTTCGCTCAATTTCAGCTGGCCTGAGGGGCCAAAACCCTCCAGTGTTGGAGATCTAGAGCAGCCAGCTAGGCCTTCTCTACCTCCGCTTTACTTAATTAGCCTCTTACACCCTTTGGCACGCTGGGAATTAAACGTGGTGACTCAATCTGGTGCCTTTTTATGGGAAAGATATGCAGAGTCTCTGAGTCAGGCAAAGATGTGTAGTGTTGGCCAGTTAGGTCCACTAACAGAGAGGTTATGAGTCCATGTCCGCAGGGACGGCGAGCTGTGCACCGCTGATGAGATGAACAATGTGTAAGGTTGCACAACGTGTAACATACACTAGTGGAAATGTCATGACAGGATTGGGAACTGAGAGCAGGTTCTTATCCAGAGCCATTGGGTTTATTTGTCACTTCAGAGAATGGCTGAATAACAATTTAAGCAGCTAGGGCTTACAGTCTACAATAACAGTGCAGTTGTAGACATTGTTGATCACTTTGGAAAAAATAAACATTCACTGTATTTTTTAATCATATGTAAATTAGTAGAGTTAAGTTATTGTTTAGTAACTTTATTGAAAACTAAGTCAGTATTATTGGAATCTCTAGGAGGAACCAAATCAAACATGATATATTTTTCATTTATGGCATACTTGATTGATTAGTTGATTGATTGATTGGTTGGTATGTTGATTAATTGATTGATTGATTAATTGATTCATTGATTGATTCATTCATTCATTCAAGTATTGATTATGAATAAGCATGGGTAAATAAGCCTATTTGAAGCCTATTTGAATAGTTAAATGTCTTTTTTCTCAAACTTTTATGTTTGTTCAGTTATTTTACATTAAATGCAATGAGAATAACAGAATTTGCCATAAATGTGAAATCACTGAACATACACACAAGAGCCTGAGAATAATATTAGTTTTCAAGCCACAGCCATATCGCCCTGCAGCCCAAGACTGAAGCTAAGCAGGGCTAAGCCTGGTCAGTACCTAGATTGGCGACCACATGGAGAAACTATAGGTTGCTGTTGGATGTGGTGTTAGATAGGCCAGCAGGGGCCACTCAACCTGCAGTGTGTTTGAGTCATGAAAAGTTGAAGTGAAGTGAAATAAAGTGTAGGGGATATTATACTCTCAGTGGACGCTATCTTTCGGATAAGACGTTAAACTGAGGTCCTGACTCTCTGGGGTCATTAAAAATCCCATGGTGCTTCTCATAAAGAGTAGGGGTGTAACCCCAATGTCCTGGCCAAATTTCCTCCATCGGCCCTTACATATCACGGCCTCCCAATCATACCCATCCACCGAATTGGCTCTATCACTGTCTGTCCACTCCACCTATAGCTAGTTTGTGTTGAGCGCATTGGTGCCGTTGTCCTGTGGCTGCCATCGCATTATCCAATTGGATGCTGCACACTGGTGGTGGTGTGGAGAGACCCCCCTCATGATTGTGAAGCTCTTTGGGTGTATGGCCATGCACAATACATGCACTATATAAATACACATTACATTACATTTTAGAAGACACATTCTGATGGTACTTAATGTTTTTTTATCTGAATTCTTCGTTTGTTTTAAACCTTCTTGAGGTATTAAATTTAAAATGCAAATGAAAGCTTCATCTTTGTCAAATCAGGGCAGAAACAATTGTTTGCCATCCACAGATTGGAAATTTAGTCAGCTTTCATTGCGTGCTGTTTCCTTCTTCTTTCATTATAATTTTTTTCCATTCTTTCAATGCCTGACTTCTGTCTATCAGCATACAGTATGCACTGTACTGTTTATATACTGTATATGCATATATGAGAGAGAAAGAGAGAGAGAGAGAGAGAGAGAGAGAGAGAGAGAGAGAGAGAGAGAGAGAGAATAGTTTTTTTTTTCCATCGTCTGTTCTGTTTCCTCTGTGGTAAGTGGAGCAAAGCACAAACCAGCAGGTTTGTGGGATTTAATTGAAATTGTATTTTGACAAATACGCATTTAATGGTGTAAAATAGGCTATTGTGTGTGTGCGTCTGGGAACGTGCGATAAGGCACCCAGTTCTGAGCCAATGAGACGAAGTCTAAAGACCAACAGTGAGGGGAGAAAACTGCACACACTCACACACACACACACACACTCACACACATCAACAAACACACAGACACACACATGTGAGATTTTAATCCCTGTCTGTCTCTTACTTTCTATATATCTGTCTCTCTTATGGCACAGAGTCAATCCTAGCTCAAGCCCTACCATTTTCTAATATATATGTTACAATTTTTCAATTTTTACTGTCTGTCCACCTCCTGAATGCTTCTCACCCTATCACTCATACTCTTTGTCATGGAAATTGTGTAATATATGTGTCAGTGCCTGCAATGCGTTTGACCGCTGAGATGTTTTTGAGTAATGTGTGTGGGGGGAAAGCATTTCTTTTAGTTTCAGGTTTGCGGTCGCACTGTTCTTTTCAGATGCACAATGCATAGTTTTTTAGGGGGCTGCTAAAATGTCTTCTTGTTTCCCAATTTAGAGGGCTAGACATATCAGTGCTGTGATTGCGTATGCATATGAGCACGCTTGCTTTTTTTATGACAGATAGATGAGAAGTCAGGAAAATGAGGGTCAGCGCCACATTTCCGAGACTCGTGATGCCTTCTGATGAGAAAGAGAGAGAGAGAGATGCTGAGAGAAGGAGAGGGCATTAGGTAATTGGCAGTGAGATAGTCGGCAGAATGAAATTATGCTAGTTAATCTCTCCTCAATTAATCATAGCTGAAGAGCTCTAACGCTAGACTAATTATTTCCCCGAGTGCTTTTAAGCACCATAAGGGGCCACCTATACCTGTTCGACACTGCTGAGGATTTGCTGGGAGTTTTGCTGAAATTTGGTGAATTTGTGTTTATGTGTGTAGGTCAAATCTGTAATTTGAAATGATATATTCCAATATATGGGAAATCCATTTGCATGAACAAACAATGGAACGAACAAATGGATGAAATCACATTGCACATTATAAATGTTACTTTGGAGTTGACAAACAGAGAGAGAGTTTCACATATAAATATTCATTATTGAGAGATATAAATCAATAATTGATAAATTATATGTAATAATATTATTAATATTATTAATATTATTAATATTATTATTATTATTACTATTATCATTATTATTATTATTATTATTATTATTATTATTATTATTATTATTATTATTATTATTATTTAATAGTTATTAATATCATTTTATAATTTTTTATAGTATTATGTATTATAAAAATAAATATTATTCATCATTTATATATATATATATATATATATATATATATATATATATATATATATATATATATATATATATATATATATATATATATATATACAATTATTATACATTGAAATAGCATATGATATAATATTATATTTTATTATATTACACTATATTATATTATATTATATTATATTATATTATATTATATTATGTTTTTATTATATTATATTATTCATTTATTTTCTTTTCGGCTTAGTCCCTTTATTAATCTGGGGTCGCCACAGCGGAATGAACCGCCAACTTTTCCAGCACATGTTTTACGCAGCGGATGCCCTTCCAGCTGCAGCCCATCTCTGGGAAACATCCACACACACTCATACTCGACGAACAATTTAGCCTACCCAATTGACCTGTACCGCATGTCTTTGGACTATGGGGGAAACCGGAGCACCCAGAGGAAACCCACGCGAATGCAGAGAGAACATGCAAACTCCACACAGAAATGCCAACTGACCCAGCCGAGGCTCGAACCTGCGACCTTCTTGCTGTGAGGCGACAGCACTACCTACTGCGCCACTGCATTGCCATATTATATTATATTACTGTATATTATATTATATTATATTATATTTTTATTATATTATATTTAATTTTTTATATTATATTATATTTTGTTATATTATATTACATTATATTTTCTTTTTTATATAGTATTATAATTAATTAATTAAATTATCATTAGTTAAACTGTTATACAGTAGCTATGAAGAATTAGGTAGTGTATTCTAAGATATTTTTAAAGAGAAATATTTTCTTAAAGCATTATTAAAATCTAACATTTTATTACCTTGAAGAATCTTAAACACACTTTAACAGCATATTGAGCTCTTATCCACAAGTAAAAATATTTGTAGACTTATTAAGACACATTTGAGATTCTAGGATTACTAAAATTGTATATATATATATATATATATATATATATATATATATATATATATATATATATATATATATATATATAGAAGAAAAAAATATTATCAGACACACTGTGAAAATTCCCTTGCTCTGTATTATATATATATATATATATATATATATATATATATATATATATATATATATATATATATATATATATATATATATTATATATTATATATTATATATATTTTTTATTATTATTATTATTATTATTAATATTATTATCAATATTTAATCCTATAGCCTTTATAGAGAAACATCTGCGATATTAAACAGCAAGTTTTTTAATTAGAAATATATATATATGTGAATACAAAATCATAATTTAGATGCGAACCATGTGTGCCGTGCTGAGTCGGATTTAGAGATAGAGAAAGAGACAAGAGTGGGTAAAAAACAACAGGAAATAAATACACACATCACTCCAGCGCACCTCATTGCACCATGTCTGACATGCTTCTTCTCCTGCTGTTGTGTTACTGTACGCTCTGTTGTCCTGGTTCACTGATGCAGCACCGCTGAAAGCAGATGCAGTTCAAACACTAAGGCTACTGAAGCAAACCAGGTCAACAGCGGCCCTCAGTCCTGCTTCAGCTCCACCATCACGTTAACTCAGCGAAAGCCCTCGTGAGCTGTTACCTCGCCTAATGCTATTACAGGTCCTTATGCTGTCAGTTTGCTGGGGATTTCCAAGAGAAAGTGCTAAAAAGTTCCTATTGCTAACTAAATTATTATGCATGTGTGTCAGACGGGCCCAAAAATGTTTAGAGTTTAACACATTGGAATAAATATGAAGATGCTGCGCTAATATTTGACAGCTACAAATTGGTAAAATGTTTGGTTTGTGATACATATGTGTAGGATTTATAGTTTTGTGCTTGTGTAAAATTCTGGTTTTATTTTGTAAACTACACTGTAAATAATTATAATGACAAAAAGTCAAGACAAACATTTTTTTATGAAAAGTTATTTTAATAAGTTAATCAGATTTTAACTAAATGTTTTTAACTTTAAATTTTAACTTAATATTTTAGTCAGTTTGAATAATGTAAATTGAGATGACTAAAAGGGCAACGCAGTAGCGCAGTAGGTAGTGCTGTCGCCTCACAACAAGAAGATCACTGGTTCGAGCCTCGGCTGGGTCAGTTGGCATTCTTTGTGGAGTTTGCATGTTCTCCCTGTGTTCGCATGGGTTTCCTCTGGGTGCTCTGGATTCCCCCACAGTCCAAAGACATGCGATACAGGTGAATTGGGTAAGCTAAATTGTCCATATAGTGAATGAGTGTGTATGGATGTTTCCCAGAGATGGTTTGTAGCTGGAAGGGCATCTGCTGCGAAAAACATAAGCTGGATAAGTTTGCGGCTCATTCTGCTGTGGCGACCCCAGATTAATAAAGGGACTAAGCCGAAAAGAAAATTAATGAATTAATACACACATATATATATATATATATATATATATATATATTTATACACTGTAAAAAATGCAAGGTTCCACACAAATCGATAAAGTAACTTAACACTTTTAACAAGTGTATGTGCATTAAACATAAAAAATTAAGTTGTCCCAATGAAATCTCAAGATTTAAGTATCATATTTTGAGATTCACAAGTGTTTTCTGTTTATGGTTGTGAATTGCATTATGAGACTTTTATCTCTGCTCTGTCAACTTTTGATGTTAAAAATTCTACTCTACAGTTTAACAAAGTGACTTTTATTGACATTTTAATAGTTTGGAATAGCATTATAGAAGAAATAATATATAGTGAAATAAGTCTGTAAAACAACACAAAACTGGCAGTTATTACACATTTTTAATTATATTATTATACATTTTTTGGAATGTAAATATGCAACACCAACCCTGAAAATATATCACGTTATACTATTAAAAACATTTAATAAAAGTCACTTTTTCAAAGCTTTCAAGGTTAAAAGTTTTCGGAAGAAACATCAAAGTCCCATAATGCAATTCAAAAGTGTAAATATGGGGAAAAAATAAAAACATAAACATGATTAACTTAATTTATTAAGTTATAATGACCTAAAAACATATGCTGTCAGGACTATTGATAATTATTATTTTTTTTACAGGGCAGTGTGCGTGTGTGAATGCAGGAGTGAATGGGAGTGTCCCAGTGTTGGGTTGTGGCTGGAAAGGCATCCGCTGCGAAAAACATGTGCTGGATAAGTTGGCGGTTCATTCCGCTGTGGCGACCCCTGATTAATAAAGGGACTACGCCTAAAAGAAAATGAATGAATGAATAATTCAAATGAACAAACTGATAAATTCCGTTAAAACTAATCTAAAACTCTAATGCCTGAAAGGCTTGAGATAATATTGCACTGTTTGCTATTAGTTGTTACTTACTGTAAGTGTCCATTCACTTTATTGGGTCACATAAAGGTGATGTTTGCTGATAGATGTGATGGCTTTAGTCTAGATGTCCACAGTGTGCAAAGAAATAGAGAAAGTGACAGAGAGAACATTAGATCAGCAGCCTAATGAGTCTACAAGGACAGTCCAGCGTTATTGAATCAAATGGACAGCACTAACTGGGAAGAAAAGAACAGTCTCTCCCATTTTTCTTTTCCCTCAGCTTTTTCAGTAGTGTGTGGTGGAGAAAAAAAAAAGCTTGTGCAGACGCCTCCTAATAAAAATATGAAACTCGTGATGCACCATTAGGACAGATGTGTTAAAGAGAGGTTTTAATCTCACTAAGGGAAAGCGTGTGAGGCTGATTAGATATTTAGATGCAGGGGAAACACACTGGAGCATTAACAGAAGCACAGACATCGCCATTGTTGCACAGAAATGGAAGGATTGTGTTTCGATATGTGTATTTCCTTACTGCACAGTACGCAGAAAAACAAAATGTCAGCAAGACTCCGTGACACAATAGGCAACCAATACAAGTATGATGAACTGCATCTGCTGAGATTCTGATAGGTGAAACAAGTTGACATTTTGCCCATAATGCTACAGGGCTGAGGAGCTGCCAGCGCAACTGATAGAAAGAAAGTTGTTTCTTGTGGTTGAATCATATTTTTGTTTGTTCACAGCTGATGTCGTTATGGCTCAGACTGAGTTTGTTGAGGAGTCATGAAACCCTCAACTACATTTTCTGAGATTTTAACAGATTTGTGTGTTGAACTTCAATTAAGATAACATAAGCATCTGTTAGCTTTAATTGTAGGGAACAACTGAATAATTCAGAGCTTTTCCCTGGTAATTTCAACTTCTGAGTTCATCTTCCGGGTTACTTTGCTTCTGCATCATTCGATCAAGATGCGTCACAGAACTAGTAGTGTTGTCAGAAGAACCAACTTTGGTACAAGTTTGTACAAACAAAAAATGATAGTAGCATCTCCCTATTTTTGAATGCTGCTGAGTGGATTCTTGAAGACTGCTGATTGGCCATTGTGTTTGTAATTGGCTGTAATGATTATCAGTTTGCAAGACACTTGATTCACTGACACCAAAGAGTTTGAAAGCTGCATCTATCAGCTGATCCATCTGTGGATTGACACAGCATTCAAACGCTCCAGGGCACAATGACTTTTCGGTTCCTTTAAAGTAGAAATATATGTGTTCAAATTTGAAAAGGGTACTCTTTAAATATAAAAATCATGGATTTCTACATGTTTTACCTATTACATTTTAATCAGAGTCAATATGGGGCACTGACAGGTGCTTGCTCTCCTCTTTTTCCCCTGTTTTGCCTTATAAAACCCACTCCCCTACCTTTTGCTTGCAGCTTTTCACACCAATTTAAATTGCATTTAAAAAATATACAGTGCTCAACATAACTGAGAAAACCTCATTATGAAAATGAATATTTTTTTATAAATTTCTCAATGAATATGGGAAATATATAATGGTGCATTTGAACAAAACAGATTTATTAAACAGATACATTTATTAAAATAATATTTTAGTCACCAAATATATTTAGAAATGTAAAGTTATTACATTTAAATTCATGTAAAATATTTAAAAATATATATTTTTAGTTTCTCTTGATTTTTGCTATTTTGGAAAATTTGTATTTAATATTTTTCTATAGCATATAAATTTGGTCTATTAATTTTTGAACCATTATTGTAAGTTATTTTGTTAGATTAGCTCCAAATCTGGCTTCAGTACTGACTAAACTAATGTATATGCACACATATAATACTGTAAAGCATCCTATAGAAAATATTAATTTAAATGAGAGATTTGTGGGGGGTGTACTCATATATCCTGAGCACTGTATATATTATAATTCTGAGATAGACTTAAACTGAAAAAGACGTGGGTTGCATGACACTTTGTGATTTTGGGTTTGTGTTTTTGAAAGTTTAATGCTTACCAGCTGCTCTACTTATTTTTTTTAGGATTGTTTGGTAAATAGAACAATCAAAACATATCTATTTTCTAACATGTCTTCATGCTTTAATCCATTTAATATGCCCTTGAATAAAAGTCTTAATGTCTTTTGAACGGGTTTGCTGCAAAGACTTGAACAGTAGTGTATGTTGCTGCCAAGTTGGCAGATATCATTTTTCCAGCAGTGTTCATGCAACTTTGCTGTATTTTGTGTTTCTGACATCTTCACTGTGAACATCCTCCCACATTGCACATCTAAAATATAGTGTTATTTATTAAATATCAAACTTTTTTTTTTTTTTTTTTTATCAATATCAAAATAAAAAGTGTCATTATATACTGAACCTGATTTCAAAGATTGAATCCTCAATGATTTTCACTGTATGGTCAAAAACACAGGCATTCTCTAAAATGCATAATTTTGTGCACTGAAAAAAAAAATTGTTAAGCTAAATGTTGTTAACGTAACTGATTGCAAACAATTTCTATGGATTAAATTTAAACAAACAAATTAAATTTAGTAATGTTCAACTCAATTTCATTGTGTAAATGAAGCCCTCATAAATTGTTTGTAACCAGCTACCTTAAAAAGTTAGTAAATCCAATGAATCTTTTTTCTTTTTTCTGTGTGTTTGACGTTTGAAATTCATACAGATTTTCAATGACATGAAGATGAGTAAATTAAGACAGAATTGTTTCTCTTCATGTTTGTGAGATTACATAACACTTACAATGTGTTGCGGATTGCATGAACGCATGTTGCAGACGTCCTTCAGCAAATGCCATATATCTATTGGCTAATCTTGTGGACTGTGCTGAGAATTCGTATTCATCTCTCTCTCACACACACAGACACACACAGAGATTGGACAGAGGGGTCAGCAGTTCTGGCTGGCAGTTATGTTTTGGCAGGGCCTCCCATCCGGAAAACAGAGAGCAAAAGAGCAGCCTGTAGTTCAGCTGGCCTCTAAGGGTTGAGGCTTAACTTGCAGAAGATGAAAACACATGCACACGCAGAGCGCTAAAAATATAGAAAGATGACTAATGTTTTTACGCGCAAGCACATTCATGCGCTCTAGAAAACCAAAGCATTAAGCCTTAAACAGCAGGACAAAATACACACACGTGCACACACACACCCAAACACATAGATTACAAAATCCTCATATCCCTGTCAATTAGCTCAGCCTCTGGCCCACTTACAGCTTTCCAGAACCCTGCCACCAGCCTCACAACAGCAGAGCTCCAACTGCGCCAGGGAATCCACTTTTGTCCACACGTAATTAACTCACAGAATAGCTCTGAGAGCCATATCTTCCGTTCCCCCCCGCTCCCCCCTCCCGCCGTTCCCCTGATCTCTCGTTTTCAAACCCTCCGTCGGAGAAGAGTGGATGTTTCTTTTGAGTTATTCAAAAGGACTGGCTGTGGAAAATGGCAGGCATTATACTCCGTGCCCCCGTCGGCAGAAAAGCCCACTATACGGAGTGACAGTTAGCGTGCCACAGAGCCGCATGCGTTTCCGGCAACTCTACAGTCCAGCGACGGTCGCTTTGCCCCGGGATAGAGGAGCGAGTATGGCCCCTTTTGTTTGCTGTTTCCAAAAGCTTCACTTTTCAGGCAAAAAAAATGTGACTTGGGGTCAAATTTAAAGGCTTGGGGATTTTAGAGTGGGATGTGAAAAGAAGAAATACCCTTTTGGGTTTGCAGAACCATAGAAGTTTGTTCGCTGTTGTGAGTGGTTGAATCCATGTCTCCAAATGTGACGTTTATTTTTCATTTTCAAAACAGTGGCCAAAAATAATGAGCTCAGACTGAAAAACTAGACATAGTGTTGGTTTCATACTGATTACTTTATCAAGCAATGTTTGTTTTCAACATGTAGTGCATTTAAAACTACAGTAGACACTTCAAGCTTTCTATAGATATGTGTCTCATGTCTGTGTGTTTTGTTTTTGCGGAGTTTCCGTGCATTTTATTGACACGTTTCTAAAAACAGAATGAGTACACTGTTTATTTTCCTTATTTTGCAAAAGCACACACTTTTGTGGTTATTGTGAGTGTACACAAAAAAGGTAGACACCTTACAGATTAGATTGATAAATTGCTCTTATCTGTACGATCAAAACTGAAAGTTTAATTTAAGTTATTTTCAGTATAATCAAGAGAAGATGCCTCAAACCGTGTATACACGGTTGCCGATCCCAAAAGGTTAAAATATGCAACATTTGAAGCCAATGGACTTTGTTAAAAAATATATATGTCAATCAATCAATCAATCAATCAATTAATGAGGACAAAAATTACATGTGCATGTGTGCGAATGTGTTGATATCTTGACTGTGATATTAACCGGTAAAGCTGCGGACACACTAGAGTTTGAGCTTGCGAAATTCTGTTGTACGGCGCTCCGAAAAAGGGACGGGATTAAACAAGGTGATTAGACATTTAAAAAAGCGAGCGATAGGTCTATATTTAAAATTTCTGTCCAGAGAGCTCATGTTTTGATCCTCGATTGGTCTCACACAGTCAAGTGATGGGATTTCGCAGATCAGAGTTCACCAAGCTTGAACTTTGCAATGCAGTGAACTGTGAAACTTGTCGCACGAGCTTGCGTTTCTGGTCTGACGCATTCGCGTGCGTATGAATGGACGTCTATGGGGAGAAAAGTCCAGTGTGACCGCAGCTTCACAGTTTAAATATTCCACCATATTTACATTGTCAGAATAAATTTACATTACCGTTTCAACATTTATTGAACAGTATTTTATAGTGAGCAAAATGTACTTTGAGTTTGTGTTAGGAAATGTTAAGGTAAATGTATAAAGATTTATTTTTGTCAAACTTTATGAGATCTTGTCTTTTGTCATAACATAGTTATAAAAACTACAGCTACTACTTTTGTAGTATATAACAACAAAAGGATCCAAGATGCAAGGTCTTTAATGACTGGTGGAAAGACAAACAATGCAAAATGTAGATCAAAAAACTAAAAATAAATATGGCGCTGTATGGAAGAGCCGGTAAAGTCCAGATCAGTGCAGCTCTCCGGAAAACAGCTAGCAGTCCCAAACACAGACCGTCCTGACAAGACAAAGAGTAACAATGAATGATAATGAACTGACAATAGCCCCTTTTCATATTTCCAGGTTTCTTAGTAGTGGAGGTCGTCATGGGAGGGTACAACAAACCTTTTACATATTTTATATATTTTTTTACACTCTTATTTGCTCAAATATTTAAAAAAAAACTCCACGGTGATGTTATAAAGACTTTCAGAAAAAGGAAAAACAATTGTGTGAGACTGATAACGGCAGCCAGGGGAGAGAATAACGTCAAATTTACTGTCCTGTCCCCATAGACGCTGCATTATAAACACCTCGCACAAGCGGTAATTCGTTTTTTTTTTTTGTAATTTGAAGCAAAGGAGATATAATACATTCATTCATTTTCTTTTCGGCTTAGTCTCTTTATTATTCTGGGGTCACCACAGCAGAATGAACCATCAACTTATCCAGCATATGTTTTACGCAGTGGATGCCCTTCCAGCTACAAAACATCACTGGGAAACATCCATGCACACTCATTTTCTACACATACACTACGGACAATTTAGCTTACCCAATTCACCTATAGCACATGTATTTGGGGAAACCGGAGCACCCAGAGGAAACCCACGCCAACACGGGAAGAACATGCAAACTCCACACAGAAATGCCAACTGACCCCAGGCTTGAACTAGCGACCTTCTTGCTGTGAGGCAATTGTGCTACTCACTGTGCCACCGTGATATAATACATACGTAAATCAATATAAATGTTCATACATTTTAAAACAAATCTTAATATTTAAAACTGTCAAGGACTTAAGATGCTGATAACTATTAAATGCATCATAACAGTCTTGTAAAAAGGGTCCATGATACAAAAACGCAGCGCTCAGATATAGGCATGATAATTAGCCACAGCTGATGCCAATGATCACCACAGCTCATCGGCAAAACAATCAATCACGTGACCAAAACAACACCACTACAATGCACATGAATGAAACAAAACAAAACCACATGACAATAACACAGACACACCAGGAAGTGTGCACAACCTGCAACCATGAGAACCTTACAGTCTTTCACACTATATAATTGCCTTTTGCTCCAAATACTGTATAAATGACAAATTCAATGAATCAGAAAATGTACAGTACCAGAGAAAATTTTGGGGTCCTTTTTTTTGATTCATGTTTGTTTTTTTTTATTGTTTTTTTTTTATATTTTGTTCATCAAGGTGGCATTTATTCTTGCAAAAAAAAAAAAAATTATAATTGTTAAATATTTATTCAAATTTTTGTATGTAGTTGGAAGTCATTATCGTTTTATTACTATTAAATTATTATTATTATTAATAATAATAATAATAATAATAATCATAATGATAATAAAAGTAATAATAATAATAATAATAGTAATAATTATTATTATTATTATTATTATTATTATTATTATTATTATTATTATTATTATTAGAGTGATTTCTGAAGGATCATGTGACTCTGAAGACTGGCGTAATGAAGCTGAAAATTCATCTTTAAAATCTTAAAAAAAAATTATGATAAACTACTTCAGAAGAGTTATTTAGTGCAATAACATTTCACAATTTTACAATTTGTACTGTATTTTTTTATGAAATAAATGCAGTCTTGGTGAGCAGGAGAAGCTTATTTTAAAACATTTAAAAAACTCACTGACCCTAAAATTTTGACCGGTAATGTAGTTTTGAGAAAAGGCTGAGATGCCCCTTGGTTTAATATTTTGCATCTAATGCAAACAAGTCAGGCAGAAGCCCTTTTTGTTGCATCTATTCAAACATTTAGAAAAAGAACTGAAAAGAAAGCGAGAGAGATGAATAAAAATGGATCAGCAGATTTCAGTCTGACTTATTCACTCTTGTAAGATGTTCATTTAAATGAAACAAGGTGGAGGCAGAGTCATTCTTGCAATGATTGAATTCATCTCAATGCATGTTTGACCTGTGTCTGCCCTCATCTAAATGCTTTGAATTATTACTGCTTCAGAGTGCGTCTTTGAATGACATTTTAAATGGTCTCCATCTTACCTCTATAATGAGATGGAAGAGAGACAGAGATTGTGCAAATCACAATTACATGCTGTTATATTGCATTAACTGCAGCCTAAAATCAGACAGTGTTCTTTTCCATTGGCAATGAGATTACTGGACAAAACTGTTCTTAGAACAGAACTTAAAATAGGAGCACAAGCGAGAGTGGAGGAGGGAAACAGAATCCAGAATTTGAGCTTATATGTGAAAAAAATATCGAATACTAAACAGAAAACTACTTAATATTCCAATGTTAGATTAAAGGGTGACACAGTGGCTCAGTGGTTAGCACTGTCGCCTTACAGCAAGAAGGTCGCTGGTTTGAGTCCTGGCTGGTGTAGTTGGCATTTCTGTGTGGAGTTTGCATGTTCTCCCCATGTTGGCGTGGGTTTTCTCCAGGTGCTCCAGTTTCCCCCACAGTCCAAACACATGCGCTATAGGGGAATTGGATGAACTAAATTGGCCGTAGTGTATGAGTGTTAATGCGAGAGCATATGGGTGTTTCCCAGAGATGGGTTGCAGCTGGAAGCGCATCTGCTGTGTAAAACATATGCTAGATAAGTTGGCCAATCATTCCGCTGTGGCAACCCCTGATCAATAAAGGGACTAAGCAGAAGAAAAATGAATGAATGAATGTTAGAATACTAGTGATAGTTTACTTGAATGAGCACACAAGAAGAATGAATCACAGACGAAACTATCTAATGTAAATAAATACATAATTATATAAATAAATCCATCCATCCATCCATCTCTGACATTCAAGGTCCATTTTCAAAGCGTTTTCCATGCTGAAGTAAAACCGTAGCCAACTGTTCATTGTGAGCTTTCAATGACCACTTTTTTTTGTGAAATTTCAGTGTGTAATAATGTTACAGATCTAGAATGGTAAAAACAGAAGCGTAGCCTCCAGTAACAGGCTGCATGGCAGCAGTGTGAGGAGCGCTAATGAAGTATCGCTCTCACGCATACCGCTCCTTTTGTTGTTTTTCACTGGAGGAAACAGTCGCTGAAGATGGCGTAGTAAGCGATAGATGAAAAGCCAATGTACGGCCTTGAGGGGCCTAAGCGGTCTGAGAGCCAGGCACAGGAGTTCTGAAGCCGTGGAACTGTGCTAGTGGTCTGACAGGCTGATTGGCAGGAAATGTTCATCAACTAAACAATGAAAATTGGCTGGACTTGGAGGTCTATGTGGACACAATTATGGGCTGATGGGATGTAAAATGTGATGTCTAGATGTAAAATGTGTTTTGTTTAATGGAAAGAAAGAAAGAAAGAAAGAAAGAAAGAAAGAAAGAAATAAAGAAAGAAAGAAAGAAAGAAAGAAAGAAAGAAAAAGTGAACAATGTAATTATTTTCATCATAATTATTATTAGTATTGGCTAACCGTTGCAAATATGTATCACTCCCATTCATGAATTCTCTGTCAGGGCATCATGGGATAGCGCATCATGCATAGGATGTGCACTTCAGAATCTCGCCAGAAGTAGTAAGTCATCCAGGTACTTCTCGCATACGGATTTTCGAATTATATGAATTCGGACATACTACTCGGCTCGCATACTGATTTAGGCGTACTATAGTTAACTATTTATGTGCTGTGGGTAAAATGTGTTTCAATCCGGCTACCACCCCAAGTATATTTCAAACCTGTGGGAAGCACGCAGAGTTTCCCAATACTGGATTAATGCACAGTACAGTTATCATCTTATTGTCACATTATATCAATATGATAACATGATATCGTTGCCTTCAGTGATTTGCTGAAGATAAATACCAAAACATAAAGCAACTTGAATAACTACAGCAGTTGCCATCGTCAATCTCATACGAAGCAAGAGATCGCGATTACATATGATGCCGTGTGCAGGTGTTGCAGTGCTGTCCCATTTCTTAGGGTTACAATTTGAAGCCCTTCCCCTTCACATTCTGTTTCAAGGGCCAAGGGGAAGAGGTAGGGTACAAAAATAGACTTGGGATTGGGCCTAAATGTCTAGCTTATCTTGCATCCAACGAAAGGAGCCAATTTTCATATATATTTTTTTTAATGAACTGCTTGAACCAGATCGCAAAAATCTGAATTATAATTTCACAAATATGACTAAACTAGGGATGCACGATATATCGGCGGCCATATCGATATCGACCGATAAATGCTATTTTTAATGTTATCGCTATCGATCCGATATCAAAATTAGGCCGATATCTATTAGCCGATAGATTACATAATTGTACAGAACTGCCTGCCTTACCCATGCATGGGTTGAACTTGTTCAGACTTGTCCAGTGGACTATAAAAATATTGCACATGTAAACATAGAATAGTTCACTGTATAAAAATAATATATTTTTGAAACATTTAAATTTATCAGCTAATATATCGGTTACCGGTCTCCAAATCTTAAGAGTTATCAGTTAATGATATCTGCCAAAAAGTCCTTATCAGTGAATCCCTAGAACAGGGCTATTCATTTGGTGGCCCACGGGCCGAACCTGGCCCCCGAGGCAATTTGTTCCGGTCCTCCATATTGTGTGACCAAGACATCAAAAATAAATTTAGTTCAGTCAAACAACGGCCGCTATGGTTCTGATGTGACGTGCGTCTGTTCAATACAGCATGAGCTGCGCAGAGCGTGAGTCACCTGACATTAAGCCAGTGGCGCGAGCAGCCGAAAACATTTAGATGTGTTTGTAAAAAAGGGCTTTTGTACAATGCACTGATATCTTTATTAGGGATGCAACGATTAGCCGATTTCACTATTAATTGTGCTTTAATTTGTCATGGTTAATTAATCCTAAAGGCTTCTCTAAGCCGCATTTCAGTACAAAACTGCTGCGATTAAACAAAGTTATGCCAAGTTGCCAACTGTGCGCTAGTTTAAAGTTCCGAGCTTGTACATCGAGGCTAATATGAACACACACCGGATTAACTATAGCACCGGGCCTAACCATATCACGTCTTTCCATGTGCAAGTTTGTTATTTCTAATGTAAGAATATATGCCAATATGCGGCCGCAAGCGGAGCAATGCACTCACGGCTTTCCGGGCGCACGCAGTCGAAAACATCTTATGCATGCCGTAGCGGTGAGAGTTGTGCATGGCTTTCAGTGCAATGTAAACACAAGATATGTTAGATGAATTATTATTATAATGATTATGTATGTATGTTATGTATGTTAATCTAAATAGCTACTTAGCTAATATAAAGCTTAACTTTACATTAGATTTGATATCCGTGAAACCATGATTATTCTTCAGACTAAATAATCATACAACCAAAATCTATAATTGTTGCATCCATAATTGTTATGCAGTTCAAAACACAACATATGAATGTGTCTGAATGTAGAAGCCTACTTAAGCAATACTGTACACTGCTTTTGTTGTGCTCTGAAATACAACATTTGAATGTTTGTTAAAAAAGCCTGTTGTACAATGCACTGATATACTGTAATGTAGTTTCAAAATACAACATATTAACATTTTAATGTAGAAAAAGCCAACGTGGGTGTCTTAAGAAGCAAACATACAACATATGGGCTCTTATATGCAGTTGTGGCATCACTCGTATTGCAAGTCATATCTCTCCGGCTCTTCGTTTGGGATGCATTTCATGAACTGGCCCCCATGACAAACTAATTGAATAGCCCTGCCCTAGAATAAACCACTGTTTATGATCATTTTATGAAGTTTTTGCTTGAAGCTGCTTTATAACTGCATGGATTAGAGAGCAACAGCACTTTTTTTATTCTCTCTCTCTCACTCATTGTGTTTGATAGATGGAAGAAAGTCATACAGCTTTCAAATTACATCAGATTTTCTTCCCCCCTCTACTTTCTTACAAAGACTCAAGCCAATGTTTTAAAGAGATGAGTGCTGACGTTCTCTTGACAGTTGTGTATGTGAATAACCTGTTACAGTCCTTAATGCCTCTTTGAACACATTAACTGTCATATAAGATTTATCCAGCCATTTTGTAATCCCTGTCTGAAGCATTAACATTGCGCTGGCATATCGACGTTCTGCAGATCGGAGCCTACACTCATCTTTGTTATTAGTGCTATTGAGGTATCGTCGCTTGACTGAGCGTTCATTGGTGCATGACAGAGCTTTGTGGGGAGAACGTACATTCACACCTCTCTCTAGACACTGGGCAGTAATCCAGCCTCATAAAAGCACACAGGAAGCACCAGTGAACTCTTTCTGCGGTCAGGAGTCTAAGTCAGGCCCAACTAACCCTTACTTGCCCACAACGCAACCACACCGCATTGACCACCGCTACAGCCAACAGCAACTCTGCAGGCATTATAGACAGGCCTTGAGGTCAGAAGGATGTATTTGGGGGTTTGCTTGAGATCAGCGAGAGGTTGTAACCAGACAAGGATGCTATATTGGTTTATGGCAACTAAAAGTATTGAGAGACTGAGGGGGTTTAAATGTAAGCGTTTTGTGATTGGTGACTGAAGAACGCCATTGATAGTGCTCTATTATTTTCACAGCACTGATTTCTTGAAATCGAATGGCTTAATGATGCAAATTTGTAGAGCATCATGTTTGTAGCTCTTGCATAGATATGCTTGTTTCTTTTCTCACTCTCAATTTTGATCAATCTGTCAATGAATATCGTTTTATGGTGCATCGTAGAAGACTTTTAGTAACCCTTTCTATAAAGCCTATGCTCATAATGAATTATAGCTCTGTTTAGAAGTATTTATATTCAAGCCTGACTGTTATATAAAGGTATCTATAAAGACACAACAAAATCTATAATGTATTATAATGGCAGTTACATCTGTATTTACATCTACATGTGTCTGCATTTCTACATTTTACAAAATACATGTTCTGATAACACTTTGTAATAACAACATAGGCTACTATGAATCATTTAATAAGCATTAAAAGTAGTTAGTTTATTATCTGTTAACCAATAACTCCCAGCCTGATCTCACGACGAAACGTAAGTATTTTACGTTTGGTCAGTTTAGTGGCTAATTCGTACGAATTCGTACGAGTTCAGTCGTACGAAAATGTACAATATTAAAAAGGAGGCGTGGCACCTAACCCCACCCCTAACCCCAATCGTCATTGGGTGATGAGCAAATCGTACTAATTTGTACGAATTAGATCGTACGAATTCATACGAATTAGCTACTAAATCAAAAAGTTACGAATTGCCGTGAGATTGCGTTGTTAACTCCACATTAACAGATGTTAGTAGTTTACAACTGCAGATACAAACAGTGTTGCCAACTATTTTCAAAGAAAAGGCGCTAAGCTCTGCCTGAAAAGTTGCTAAATGTCGCTAGATTCTGTCATACGTCAATTTGCATAATATTGACATCATCACGTTATGCCGTTTCTGTTTGTTTAACAGCCTATGGTTAAAAAAAGCACTATGCTTTATATATGTATGCCAATGAAAAAATCTCCAGTAACACACAAAAAAGTTGATAGATTTGTCACTTTTTTGAAAATTTGTCGCTAATGGGGGTCTGAAAAGCCAAAGTCGGTAAATTGGCAACACTGGATACAGATGCTCTATTCTTGACTTTATTTTCATACTTTGTCAATAATTATTTTTTCATTAATAAATTAAGTATCACATCATTTACAAACCAGTTATTTGAGAGAAGTTGCTGGCTTTTAAAGATTATTTGGTAACACTTTACAATACGCTTCATTAGTTAATGCATTTACTAACATGAACTAATCATTAACACTTGTACAGCATTTATTAATCATAATTGAACATTTACTAATGCATTATTAACATTCAAGTCTATGCTTGTTAACATTAGCTAATGCACCGTGAGTTAACATGAACTAACAATGAACAACTATATTTTCATTAGCCAAAGTTATGTAACATGAACAAATACTGTAGTAAATGTATTGTTCATTGTTTGTTAGTGTTAGTATATGCATTAATTAACATTAACTAATGAACCTTATTGTAAAGTGTGACCGATTATTCAGAATGTAAGTAAATGATTAATAAACTATTCAAATCATTTATATATCTTATTATTCATGCATATATTAATATTAATTAACTCCTATGTTAATAAATGCTTTATTAACTCAACTTCATGCAGTTTTGTGACCTATTCTAAAGTGAGGACTATTTATGCTTTATAAATCCTTAATAAATGACAATTAAACGCTCTGTTATATTCTAAACAGGAAAAAAAAAACAACTTTATTCATATATTTTAATTTAAAGATACACAAATGAAACTGTTTCAAATGAAAAATAAATCTTTGCAATCTTATGTAAAATAATATTACTGTACAGTTTAAACATTGCTTCATAACATTGTAATTTTGTATCATAATATATTGTTAAATCATTATATTGTTTATATATACACACACACACACACACACATATACATATATATATATAATATCTGTATTTTATCCAACTGCGACTTCTGTTATAGACCATTTCAGTGTGACCATGAACATTCCCTGCTTGTTATTAAACTATTTCATAACTGTTACAAGAGGCAATTCAATCCTAACTTAATGTTAAAACAGCTATCATAACATTATTTATCAATTTTCGGATTCTATAGAAATTTAAATATGTAAAACAGAAAGTACGTTTGGACCATTGTTATTGTTTATATCCCTCAAAATGATCTATTTGGCAATGTTTAAACTTTACAATAATTTAACTTTTTAATTTTACTTGTTCATTTGATACTGAGCCTTTAATTTATTTGGGATTTACTGTATATAGCATAAATAGTCCTCACTTTAGATTAGGTCACAATTGTGGATGAAGTTATTAAAGTATAAGGAGTTAAGAAAGTATTCATTAACATACAAGCTAACTATTAGTATATGCCTGAATAATAATATATAAACATTGATTTAAATAGTTTATTAATCATTTACTAACTCATTTCGAACAAGCTTAAAAACCCTCAACTACTCTTAAATACCAAGGTTTTATAAATAATGCAATACTTAATTTAGTCATGGAAATTAATCAGCAACAAAGTATGAAAGAACAATTATAAATCACATTTATAGGTCAAGAATAGAGTATTTTTATTTGCAGTTATAAACTGCTTAATAATGTCTGTTAATGTAGAGTTAATGCTTAACAGATAATAAAATCACTATTTGCTAATGCTTAGTAGATGATCCATAGTGTGCAGTTATCATAGAGTGTTACCCATGTTCCTAACACAGTAACAATTAGCCCATCATGAATGTATTTATAAAGATCCAGTCTGCAATGTTAAGACGGTGTTATGTTATAGTTAAAATACTCATTAACATATTCAGTTCTGTCAAATTAGACCAGAGATGCCCAAACTAGGGCCTGCGAGCCAAAGTTGGCCCATGGTTACATTTGATTTGGCCCACCATCTCATCAAAGAACCATTTTAAATTTAACATAACCTTATATTTGTTTTTTTTGTTTTGTTTTTTTAAGCTACAAAAAGCTATCTTAAATTAAATGTTTCAATGCAAATGGTGTAAATTAATCAGATTTAGTTTAAAATGTCCAACGACGCATCGAGGACAATGCAGAGACTTTGTTGAGCAAATCAAGGCAAAGGCTGATTTAGTTTGAGTAGTGTATTTAGCATTTGAACGCCACTGTGTTATAAATGTGATTTATTATCTTTGTATTGCAGTAAGTTATCATTAAAAAAAACTATACTGCATTAGTTAATACTATTTAAAGTAATGTTTTCTATTTATTTTTTTTATATTATGAAATGAATTAGCCATGGCAACTTTAATGTAAAACAAGTATATGTTTCTTTGGCCCACGGCTAGTAATGATATTTGGTTTTTGGCCCTATATGCGAAAAAGTTTGGGCAACCCTGAATTAGACAGTCTAATTAATATTTATAAACCAGTATGTAACATGCTGTAAGCATATACACACACACTCACACACACACACACTCACACACACACACACACACACACACACACACACACACACACACACACACACACACACTCACACACACACATATATATATATATATATATATATATATATATATATATATATATATATATATATATATATATATATATATATATATATATATATATATATATATATATATAAATATATATATATATAATCAATCAATGATGTACTGTACTGTATATTAATAACATTATTTTAAATGTAGATTTAACTGTCATTATAATGGCATGATATGTTTTCTTCTGTGACAGATGCATTTATATAATTGTTTAGCTAGATTGTAAATAATTATAAACAGAGTTGTAATTCATTATGAGTATGGGCTTTGTAGAACTGACTTTTTTTGCAAACATGCCATGTAATTAATACATTCTCAGATAACTGCAACACATCATGTTTTTTTTGCTTTTGTCTTATACTTTTTTTTTTTCTTTCTAAATTGATTAGTCTTACATAGCATTACACTGTGAAGAATCCGAACAGTGATTATATCCTATTCTTTCTTTGCAGGAGAAAAAGAACATTAAAAGTAAGCCATGGTTAACCCAAATTTTTGCTTTCCAACAAAAGGCAGCATGCTTTCTATTTTATTATTATTATTTTATGTTTTTAGATTTGCACTCACCCTCTCTTGCTTGTGCCATACCTCACATTTGGTCATTAACCGGCCATCTCTAACACTGCAGCTTTGTGCTTTGGCATCAAAGTTTAGGGATTTCAGCGTTTAGTGTTTGTGTGCACTTCAGCTTAGCGAACTTCATATTCAGCCGTGTTTGTGCATAGACTTTTTTTGCGCATCTGATGGTTATATGTTTGCTTGTTGAGTGCTTAAAAGTGTAAACAGAAAGCATTTGTTCAGTCGACAATCTGAATAGAAGAGATATGAGATGTTAAGGATACTCGTGGCTTTGAATCTAAAACTGATCTCCCAGCCTGGGAAAACAAGCAATCACTCAGATGCGTGACAGTTAGAAGCCTTTAGAAAACGTTTACCTAAACCTTCAAACTTAACCTATGTTTCATAGATGTACAGTTAACTGGTAAATCCTCCAATATGTTGTTCCTTAAGTACATTGTAGGTGTTTCCTCAGGTCAAAAAGGGGATTCCTAAAGAAAAAAAAGTTATATTTCTGTACATCTTTTCTAAAATTGAATAGCTTTTTGTGTAGTCAGCTTGTTAGCCAAAAGAACACAGCATATACACAATGCTCACATATAAACAGACCAGTTACACACACACACACACACACACACACAGCCATTAGAGATGGATTCAGGCCATTAGTTTAGGAAGCAAAAGTCACAAAACAGTAGAATTGCCCCACGTTTTCAAAGCATGGTATTCTTTTTAGAGCTCACATTATTTCTCCTTTTGTTTAATTTATGTTTTAGCTTTAAGTGTTGTTTGTGTTTGTACGTTTCCATTTTTGTGTAACGTGGTATGTGTCAAGCATGAACTTACAGTCATTTAAAAAAAGAAAGAAACGCACAAAGCTGGTCATAACAATTAAAGATCTCATCTGGCCCTTAATAATATCACAGCCAGTTTCATGAGACACATACCACAATATTTTTTGTTGTTGTGTGTCAGTACTTGAGTGTTTTGTTTTCTCCAGTTGTTTAAAATGAATCAACGTGACTAACGGTTCTGCTTCCTTCTCTCTGTTTTCTTCAGACTCTCGGCCCCTGCCTGACGTAGCTATGACGGGCAAATGCACGCGGGAGTGTGACGAATACGGCCACTCGGATGCCTGCTGGATGCCTGTGCGCACCTCGCCTGAACGCAGGCCCAAGGCCACCCCTCCCAAACTCTCCACCTTCATGACCTCCCCCGGAGGCAGCATCGCTGACCAGCCTGGCAGCCAGGAGACACTAGCTGTTGCCAACGGTGACCCCTCACATCTGCTGGGCGACCGTAACCGTAATCTCCTGAACAAGAAGATGGCATCCTCCTCCTCATCCTACGACACGTTTAGTTCAGCTGGATTTTCCGCCAGCGAGGAAACATCTCGCCCGACCGAGGAGATTCCGCTAGCGCCCACGGGTGAATACAAGCCGACGCAATGCGGAACTCTGACCAGGCGGGAAGTTTACCTGTAAACGACACACACCGACTATACGACGGGACGATGACAGTGACTCAGCATGGTCAGAGATGCTGTTAGCAAACCAAACCCTAAGACTAACAAAGCAACATGGATTTTCCTCAAACTGCTTGCGCAACAAAACTGAAATCGAGTAGAAACCATGGAATTACATGTTGTTAGATGTGTGTGTGTGTGCGCGAAGGATGAGATGGAGGAAGGGGGAAGTGGCCGAGGTGGAGAGAGGGGAATGCCGGTGGATCAGTGCTACTTTTGCTGCTAGCGTATCGGGCCCCGTAGACTTCCCCAAAGTGCTGCCTGGTTTCTCTAGACCTCTTTATAAACATGCATGCATCATCTAGCCCCTTAAGAGTGTGTGCCCCTTGAGATGGATCTGATGGACTATAGCTTTTTGTCTTTGATTTTATAACTGTTGCTATGGGAACCGAGAAGACGTTCTGTCTTTTAATCCGTTTTTATGTTCTGGGAGTGTTTTTATGTGGATGTATTCTGTCCATATGCAATCAGTCAAAAGACTGAACTGTCCACTCTGGACGACCAATCACATTGACAAAGAAGATGACAGGCTAACGATGGACAAAACATTCATCATTGATGATGTCAGAGTGCTTGTTACGTCGTCATTGACTTTAGCCTTTTACAAGGGTTTGTAGATACAAAAATGGCGCAAGTGAACAGCGTACGCGCTGTAAACGATGAACTCACAGTGCGAGAAGCAAGTTTACCTGTGTGCCTATCAACCTCGCGTATACCCGTGAAGGAACACAAGCATACACAGATCCACTAATGCACGTTTTTTTGTCGTGTGGGTGAAGTATTGTACATGTATAAATATATATATATAAATATAAATACTGTAAACATACTCTTGACACATACATCAAAATCCCGTATCCATCCCACTCCCATACATCCGTGGAAGTAGATGGAGGTTCCAAACATGCCAGAGATTATCAGTTATATGCCATGGGTTTGTGCAAATGTGGCTCATCCCCCTCTAGATGTGTGAAACTATGGTTATTTTGTGGTCTCACACAGTAAAACACACACACACACAAACAAAATAGATCCCCTCGCATTGTACATACACATTATAATTATCCCATAAAGCCACAGGAACACTATTTGGATATGCTGCTGGGGTGAATTAGTCTAATAATATTGCCCTGCTGAAGAGCTTGGGCTGGCCCTGTGTAACATTCCTAGTATGAATGTTAAATAGAGCAATAAACTCATTCAACAGATTCAATCTCACACGCTTCAGAAGAGTAATCAAGAATGAGAACTCGTGTCCCTCGTGTAGCAGTCAGAGTCAACCGAATACTTGTACAATCACATTCAAAGTTCGGCGACTACCAGCACGACAGGAGCGATTCCGATGTGACACATGATGCCGCTGTATAACCAAAGTATCGGGAACAACGTGACATGATGTCTCAAAGAACTGGGACAGGAAAGCTCCTTTTTTTTTTAGGTCACATGATGCTTTAATTACCTTCACATACAATTTGGTGCCATGTGTGGAATCCACATGCACACTTTCACATGCATCTTGGGCTTATCCCAAATCGAGGAGTAAACTTACAGTAGGAGTCATCACGCTTTTACAAACGGTGGTAAATTATTCAGATGCAATTGATTAGTTTTGTTTATTTTTTTGTATGTTAACGATTCCTTGAGTTTGAATGGACTGCCTTTTTTCGCAGCTTCCAGATCTGTAGTCTGTATGTACTACTCGTGTTTAAAAGAAGTGCTCTGATGCTTACAAACTGTATACATAGATATGTACTTTTTATTGCACGTTTAAAGGGAATCTACACTTACTATGAAGAAGAAGAAAAAAAAAAAGTGTACAAATATCATACCCTGTGAACATGGAAGTCCACTGCTTGCGTTTGTTACAAACAGACACTAGACATTGTAGTATGACTATGTATATTGATTTGACGAGGATGAAAAAGAATCACACACACTCGCGACTCACTGATTCATTTAGCATCATATCATCCGTTGCTTATTTATCAGATTTATTTATATTCTGTTTTTAATCGCGAAGGTACTTTTTTACCCCATGCTTCTGTACTGTTTATAGTGTTTCTCACAGAAAACTGTACCTTTGATTATGTAGAAAATGAGGAAACTTGATTCCAAAACAATTCAAAAGGAGTCTCGCGTACCTCGCAACTTGCAGTTATGTTTGTTTTCCAAATATACGCTCATAATGATGCCCTCTTCAGATCTCATCAGTCATATCTTTCCCCTTCCTTCTCAGTGCCACTTTGTATATGTAGTGCTTCTGTAAAAAAGAAACAAAAAAAAGTAAAAAAAAAGAAAAGAAACATCAAAACTATAGAGTGAATGCAAAATATGCAACTGTGCCTTTTTATACCTTTATTGGTATGACTCGTTGGTTTTAACCAGTATGAAACCAATTGTACCGAGAAGCTTTCTAAAAGTGGAGGAAGAGTACTTTATGCTGAAACTACAGTCCTGGCAATTTTACTATGATAGACTTTCAAATAACAAAAGCTTTTATCTTGTGGCTTCTTTAAGTAAGCTCAGTCGAACTTTGTCAAGTATATTGATGAGTACCAACTGTACATGTCATAGGTGATACCCTGGTATATCCATCCATTTCAAAGTTAGCATGGTCACATGTCCAAACTGCAGTTTTTTTAACGGTAAGGATGCCTGTATGTCGTGTAACAGTTCAGAAAGGTTTGGAACAATGCAAAATGAGTTTTTAATTGTCCCACCTCTAGTCAGATTATTTAAAAATACTTCAAATGAACAGCCATTTTCTTGACAAGTAAAAATATAGTTTTGTTTCTAGAAATAACAAGTAACAGTTAAGTGAGATTTTATATATTATCGTTATTTGCCAGCGGGGAACTTAATGTTATTTCAAACTGGAAACAGGATGATTTTACTTACTTTACTTTCCACACTTAGCTGATGTTTGATTATAAGCTTGTTTGGCATGCTGTCTCATGATAGTGAGCCCTGAGCTCAAAAGATACTCGAGCCCTGGGCTTCCTCCCCTTTGTAGGGCGAGAGGGGAGATACTGTAGAGTTCAGGTAGATCTCTAGAACTCCCCCACTTATTTCTGGCTAATGATGAATGGCATTATGAGGGACAAATACTGTTGGCTAAGAACTTGAATATGGTGCCAATTTGGTCTCGTCAATTTACTTATGTTACTTATGTTACAAACTACTTATGTCTTTGGTCAGTGGGAGGAAATCACGTGAGCACGGGGAAAACATGTAAACTCTGGACAGAAACATTGACTGGCCTAGTAAGTATTAGAACCAGCGATGTTCTTGCTGTGAGGCAACAGTGCTAACCACTGGGCCATCGTGCCACCCAATCTAGGAAGAAGGGGGAGGAAGGGGGATTCTTCAAGATGAAGATGACTGTGCTTGGAAGACTATGGGCTGTTTCTCAATATGCGTTTATCAGCGATCTTGCGTCTTCGTGTTCTCGTGTAACGTCATCACCAACTGCCAATGTTCAGTTCCAATAAACTTCCCGGATGTGTTCTTGATATCGAGGACACATGGATGCAGACTTGAGAACTGAACTCGCTCGAGAAGTCTTTAAAGTTCAGAGATATAACTTTTTTATCTTAGGAGTTTCCCTAAATAAAATGGTGAATATAAACATTATCATGAACATCTTAATAAAGGAATAAACACATTAAGGGTGTTTATTTGCTGAAATTCGTATTAAAATCTGTTTTATTTATATTGTGCAACGTATATTTGTATGCATACATAGTATACTTTATGCATAGTATACATTTTAAAAAGCGGGAAAACAATAAACCGTTGTATAAATGCTGTAATGTTTAAATAATTTTCCATCAAAAATGCGTGACCATCAGGAAGAACGCAGCATCTCATTTCTCAGAGGACGCATTCGCTGATATCGTGGTCTCCAGTGTTCTTTCTTATGAGGTGACCTGGCAAGTCTGGTCTTCACAAGAACACAAGTCTGTTTTCTGCATTCTTGAAATTGAGAAACAGCCTATGGTTATTTATAGTGACTTAGGAAACATCTGATTGGAGAATCATGTGATAGTTAATGCAGGACCAGCTGTGATCAATCATAAGCATGTGATCCTCTCAAAACTAGTTTATAAATAAACCTCATTTAAGGAAAATCTCACTTAATTACGAGTTATTATTTCTGAAAATAAAACTATATTTTTTAGATGTCTAAAAAATGCTTTTTGATTGAAGAATTGTAAGATATTTACCATATTTGGACTAGAAACGTGACAAAAATATCTACATACTTAAAGCATATCTATTTTGCAGTGAATTGACACAAAGCTGCAATGGCGGCAGAGAAACAACGCAAAGAAAAGCAAAGCATGTCTATCAGAGATGAAGAAAACTCTCTTTCAGATATTCTGCGGTTTCCATGATATGAGAAAGTGACAGAAAAACAAATATCCAAAGGTTTATGAAGAGGACACACACCTCAGAGAACCATAGAATAGACATGTCAGCTGAAGTAGGAATATTTATCTCTAAAAACGAAACTGAAGAGATTGAGACTGACACCAACACCTACTGTCCATGTCAGAAAACAGCACCTTATCTCCTAAAAGACATGACACTGACTTTGTTGTCAATGTGTTGAAATTGCATTTGCTTAATCGTAATTTGCACTCTGAGGTGTGTGTTCTTTAAGCTTTCAACTTAGAAGATATAAGACTTAAGTTGTAGCTCTTAGGTCATAGGACACATCACAGATACTGAAAAAAAGAAATTGTAACTTTAATCATACTCTATTTGTCCTTTGACTTGGATGTTGATGTAGAATTGAGGATTGATTTTAATCATTGTTTTATTAGGAGTCACTATGCACGCAGCTTAGCTGAACATGGTAAATGTACTGAGCGCAAGCCCACCTCTATTTATGATCTATTTTACTTTTTCTTTTTTTTTTTTTGGCTTTTGTACAGGTATTTCTGTAAATAAATTGCTTGTCATTTTTGTCTCTGCAGAAATTAAAATATACCATGATACAACAATGGATTGGGTTGTTTTTTTTTAAATATCCCTTGTGATGTACTGCAAATTTAGGTGTAACTTGATTGGTAAATCTATCCAATTATACACTGAATACTTAAAAAGGATGCACTCAAAAATACTTATGCTGCTTGTTCAAACTTCTTATGTAATGGTGAGTTGAAACAACACAATTCTTCTTTTTTTAATGTTAACCCACTTAAAATTGTAAAAAAAAAACATTAAGTTAACTTAATTAATTTGTGTTGGGACAACATGAAGCAATTGTGTGGAACCCATCATGTTTTAAAGTGTAATTCACATAAAATCTGTCAGTATTTACTCACCTTTTTTTTGTTTCAAAACATCATAATTTAATTCAACAAGATATGTTGGTAAGTAAAAAGTATCTATTGTTCTTACTATGGAAGTCAATGATTACATGTGTTCAGTTTTCTTAAAAAAATATATGTTCAGTGATCAAGAAAAGAAAGATTCAAAGATTCATAAAGATTCGGAATCACTTGAGGATGAAGCGTAAATAAAGAGTAACTTTTAAGTTATTTTGGGTGAAATATCCTTTTTGAAAAAAAAAGAAATAATTGAAAAAAATGAACATATAATGTATAAATATTGACCATCCTTATCAAACCACCGAATAAATAAAATCACTTGTTTGGTGGTTATCTAATGCCAGCCAGTAATACTTTTGCATCAATTAATCCCTCCAGGATTTCGCAGGACTTTCTTCTGAATTTTACTGCCTAAAAATGCTGCGACTTTTCCTAAAATTTGCAGCAATATTTGCAGCATTATCTTGCAAATCAATAGACAATAATGCAGCAAATATTGCCTCACATTCTAAGAAAAGTCACAGCATTTTTAGGCCTCAAAAATCTAAAAAAAGGCCTGATTACATATTACATACAGTTGAAGTCAGAATTATTAGCCCCCCTGAATTATTAGCCTCCATGTTTATTTTTTTCCCCAATTTTTGTTCAACGGAGAGAAGATTTCTAAACATAATAGCTTTAATAACTCATTTCTAATAACAGATTTATTTTATCCTTGTCATGATGACAGTAAATAAAATTTGACTAGATATTCTTCAAGACACTTCTATAAAGCTTAAAGTGACATTTAAAGGCTTAACTAGTTTAATTAGGTTAACTAGGCAGGTTAGGGTAATTAGGCAAATTATTGTATAATGATGGTTTGTTCTTTAGACTATCAGAAAAAAAAATAGCTTAAAGGGGCTAATAATTTTGACCTTAAAATGTTTTTAAAAAAATTAAAAACTGCTTTCATTCTAGCCAAAATAAAACAAATAAGACTTTCCCCAGAAGAAAAATTGGTAACACTTTATTTTGATGGTCCATTTGAGTATTAGTAGACTGTCTACTTAATATCTGTTGATACTGACATTTAACAGTCCTTCAACAGACATTTAACTGACTATAAGAAACTTTGCAATTACATGTCAACTTACACTAACCATAACCCCAACCTAACAGTCTACTTATAATCTAATGATAATTAGTTGCAATGTAGCTTAAATTCAACAAATGGACCGTCAAAATAAAGTGTGACCAAAAAATTATTACCAGACATACTGTGAAAATTGCCTTGCTCTGTTAAACATCATTTGGGAAATATTTAAAAAAGAATACAAATTCAAAGGGGAACTAATACTTATGACTTCAACTGTACATATAAGAAAAAAGTGTTTATTACAAAAAAAGTGTATATTACTCCTAGACACAGACGTTGGGCTCTGCAACATAAAATAACAATTAATTTCAATATTTTAATATATACAACAATTAAACTTATTAACGTATTAATAATGAAAAAATAAAACTAATAAAGTACATTTAAAGTGCCCACAAATTTATTTTTACAAGAATCTATCATTTTTCATAGATTGTAGCTATTTGTTAACTTTAGAGCATGCCAACAATGCATGAAGCCATAAACTTAATAATGCAAACAATGCATTATATTAACAGCATGTCAACTGTACATCACGAAAAAAAGCAACGAAATGCATTAATCATATGCAAGAAATGCATCTCCATACTATTGTGAAAAGATACTGTGTTTAAAAAATATTGTATCCATATATCTGTATAAATTATGCCCTCACATAATGTAAATATAAACAGAATATGTTTACTCATATTAACCATGTGGTGGCTTCTACGTGGTTAAATGCTGAGTTACAGTTCAGTGTAAAGTTATGCCATCTACGATATTGATGTGTGTAAAATAATGGCATAGCGAGGGTTGTTTGCATCCATGTGGCCTTTGTTTTGTTTTTTTAATTATTATTATGCAAGAAAGAACATTTGCAAAGATACAATATGAACAAAGAGTTAAAAAGCGTTACAGAACATTCCAGCAAATTAAACAATTTTAAATGATTTACACCAAGAAAGAGTTTTACATGTAGTGAAGTTTATTTATAAACTAATTTCTAGAGGATCACATGCTTATGATTGCCTGCAGCCGGCCCTGCATTATTCAATTTATGATTCACCAATCAGACCTAAGCCACTATAAATACCCTAAGTTCCATATAACAGCCATCTTCGTTTTGAAGAATTCCCCCTTCCATGCAACTTAAGTTAATTAACTAATCCAAATCGGCAACACATGCACCTAGTAAGTAGTTATCTCTTAAGAGCAATCACTATCTGTTCATTAGCTACTACAGCAGGGGAGTTCTCGAGATCTAACTGAGCTCAAACTCCCCTCTCGTCTTGCAAACGGAAGGGAGCCTCAGGCTCGAGGATCTTATGAGCTCAGAGCTCTCTCCCGAGACAACATGCCAAACAAGCTTTATATTAAATCATCAGTTAAGTGTGAACTCTTGAAATCAAAGTCCTCTCTGAAAATAAAAAAAAGTAAGGGTTTTTCTTTCAAAATGTACATTTATGGATGTAAATTTTGCCAGAAAGCTATAAATTAACAATACTTTTACAATGAGAAGGATCTAATTTCAGAGAGTAACCGAAGAATACAATTTTTGTGGAAATACAAAAGTTTGGAATCAATGAAAATTGGAAAAGTCAACCCAAAACACTTTACAGTGAGTGCACTCCCAAAATGAATGATTTAGTGTTTCGTCATATTGAGTACAAAATGAGCATTTAGGGGAAATATTGTTTTTAAATGAAGCTGGTATTTATTGGGTAGCAATTATGAATGGTTTTGGTTGAGACTTTGACACCTTTATTATTAGCTTTATTTATTTTTAATTAATATATATATTTTTTTTTTTTCAAAACTGTTCATAATTTATATTAATCCAAAAACCTATGCAAGCAGGTAAATAATTCTGAGAACTATCAATAACTAAGTGAATATCTTTGTTTGACATAGAACTGAGAAGAGTTTGGTCAACAAAAAGGTTTGTGTTGTGAAAATTAAAAGTTTCTAAAGAACATTTAGGGCCAGATTTGACTAAAAGTGTAACACAATCAGATATTGCACCAAAAACAATGGCATATATTATTTATTTATTTATTTAAAATAAAATAAATAATAAAATATTTATTTTCATAAAATAAATAAAAGAAGTCACTGGTTCAAACCTCGGCTGGGTCATTTGGAATTTCTTTGTGGAGTTTGAATGTTCTCCCCGTGTTGGCGTGGGTTTCCTTCGGGTGATCCGGTTTCGCCCACAGTCCAAACATATGCGGTATAGGTGAATTGAATAAGCTGAATTGGCCGTAGTACAGCATACAGTATGTGTGTGAATGAGTGAGTGTATAGGTGTTTCCCAGTGTTGGGCATCCGCTGCGTAAAACATATGCTGGATAGGTTGGCGGTTCGTTCCTCGGGGGTGACCCTCATTAATAAAGGGACTAAGCCGAAAAGAAAATGAATAAATGAATGAAATTCTTCATATGAGAAAGGGACATCACAGTCTTGTAAGAGCCGACTAACTAAAAGTATAGTTTTATTAAACCAGTTATTTAAATATTTAGATATATATTTTTATATCTAATATTTTTATTGTTCCAAATAAAAATATAATTATTTGTAAGGGACCAACATATTAAAGCCTGTTTATAAAAACTAGATAAGTTTAAAGGTAATATAGAGATGTGAAATTACAGTGCAACAAAAAATGTAAACCTCCAACTGAGCTAAAAATATAATTTGGAATAAAATTCTAACATGACGTTGGGTTGTTTAAAAACGTCTTTAACCGCTTAATTTTAAATAAATTATTAAGTGTGAAAAAATCCACTGACTCAAATCCGCCCATGGCCCGATCAGCAATCATAACACTTTGTTTAAGGTGAGTTTTACAGTTCCAAACAAAGTCTACTATAGTTTTGTCCAGTATTTGACAGATTTCCACAGAAACATCCACTGACATAGCGGGATAGATAACCCGGGATAATCCATCTGCTTTAGAAAGTAACACTACCTGTTATTGATAAGTCATGCTGTAACCATGTGGCCTCTGTTTAGGGTGAATCAGTGTCGTGATAACGTCATAGAAAGCGTCTGCACCCCAAATTTGCGGGAAATCCGCGGCATTTCAGAAAAAAAATTCGAGATTTCGAGGTTTGCTTGATTTTTGCAAAAAAATTCAACGATGGCAAAATCCTGGAGGGGACTAATTAATCCCAAGTCATTGTACCTAGCCAACACAGCAAACACACACACACACACACACACACACACACACACACACACACACACACACACACCACACACACACACACACACACACACACACACACCTGTAAATGAAGTGGTCAAAAACAGGCTGCAGATTTCATTGGAGTTTAGAAGTGATTAAAGAGCAGTCAGTGTCTTGCATTGGAAAACAAGGCTGTTCAAATTTTCAATGAATGTCAATCATCAATCAGAGATAATCATTGCAGTTTAGTTTTAATGAATTCCTAAACAGAATCAGACGCAATACATTAAAACCCTGTCTAGACTCTGGTATACAGTTCACACTGATAATCAGTGCTTCATAAACTCGTCCAAAAGTTTTATTAAAATGTGTATAACATTACATTACAAATCAGCCCCACACATCATCATTTTGATACAATGTAATCAGTGTTCTGAGACACATTTCTGTGCTTTGATGTTTTGATTGCTCTAATTTGAAGTAATCGTACACACGGTGTTCAACATTTTAAGACAACAGCTTCTTATAGTTTATTATATCCTTGTCTGGTGTAGAGTGATGCTATAGTTACTGCTATCTTTGTAAGCAAGTCACATGTATTACATTTATTTCAATTGCACATTCAACGAATTGTATTTGAGCCCTTTTTGCTGGTAGACTCTCAGGCGGGTATTCAGATGCTAAATTGCGCTCTATATAATGCTTATAGTCTGCAAATCAGAGGCTCAAACCTCTTCTACAAAAAATATAAACAGAAATGGGAGATGAGATGCATAAAAAAATTGTCCTAAATACAAGAGTTGATTCCAACAATATGCTATGATACAGTAAAATGTGACAATTCCATACAAAGCCTCAAATACAGTGCATCCGGAAAGTATTCATAGCCCTTCACTTTTTCCACATTTTTTATGTTACAGCCTTATTCGAAAATGGATTAAATTACAGCAATTACAGCCTCAAGTCTTTTTGAATATGATGCCACAAGCTTGGCACACCTGTCTTTGGGAATTTTTGCCCATTCCTCTTTGCAGTACCTCTCAAGCTCTATCGGGCTGGATGGGAAGCGACAGTGTACAGCCATTTTCAGATCTCTCTAGAGATGTTCAATAGGATTCAGTAGACCAGTTAAGGACATTCACTGAGTTGTTGTGAAGCCACTCCATTAATATATTGGCGGTGTGCTTTGGGTCATTGTCCTCCTGGAAGATGAACCGTCGTCTCAGTTTGAGGTCAAGAGCACTCTGAAGCAGGTTTTCATTCAGGATGTCTCTGTACATTGCTGCATTCATCTTTCCCTCTATCCTGACTAGTCTTCCAGTTCCTGCTGCTGAAAAACATCCCCACAGCATGGTGCTGCCACCACCATGCTTCACTGTAGGGATTGGTATTAGCCTGGTGATGAGTGGTGCCTGGTTTCTCCAAATGTATTACCTGGCATTTACTCCAAAGAGTTACATTTTAGTCTCATCAGACCAGAGAATTTTGTTTCTTATGGTCTGAGAGGCCTTTAGATGCCTTTTGGCAAATTCCAGGTGGGGAGTGGCTTCCGTCTGGCCACTCTACCATACAGGCCTGATTGGTGGATTGCTGCACAGATGGTTGGCCTTCTCTAAGGTTCTCTTCTCTTTACAGAAGAACACTGGAGCTCAGACAGAGTGACCATCGGGTTATTGATCACCTGCCTGACTAAGGCCCTTCTCCTCCAATCACTCAGCTTAGATGGCCGGCCAGCTCTAGTATGAGTCCTGGTGGTTCCAAACATCTTCCACTTACAGATGATGGAGGCCACTGAGCTCATTGGAACTTTCAGAGCAGCAAAAAAAATTACTGTAACCTTCCCCAGCCTTGTATCTTGAGACAATCCTGTCTCGGAGGTCTACATACAATTCCTTTGTCTTCATGCTTGGTTTGTGCTTTGACATGCACTCTCAACCCTGGGACCTTATATAGACATGTATATGCCTTTTCAAATCATGTCCAATCAACTGAATTTACCACAGGTGAACTCCAATTAAGCTGCTGAAACATCTCAAGAATGATCGGTGGAAACAGAATATACCTGAGCTCAATTTATAGCTTTACAACAAAGGCTGTGAATACTTTTTTATTGCAACAATTGCAACAATTAAAAAAATAATAATTAAAAAATCACATTGTCATTATGGGGTGTTGTGTGTAGAATTTTGAAGAAATAAACGAATTGAATCCATTTTGAAATAAGGCTGTGACATAAAAAATGTGAAGCGCTATGGATACTTTCTGGATGCACTGTAGTAAGTGGACGCACTGTGAATAACAGGAATTATTTTTGTCTCAGTGGTTAGTTACACAAGGACACTGGTAACATAACCCTTGAGATTTGTTTAAAAAAATGCATTACTTACCCTGTGCCCTAGAGAGTTTGCTGACTTCTACTTTTGCAGAAGGGTGCCTAAAGTCCCTAGAGTTTCCTGCTGTTCCCCGCTCAGCCTCATAAAGTCCTGCAGCCGCTGTGATGGATGGAGCACTTGCAGAGGACTGACCCTGGATCAGCAGCTCTCAGGTGCTGCAGAAATCCAACACGACCCTTGAGGTATGAGAGCACAGCTATTACACCTCCCAAAACTCTCTAACTTCTTTAGGACTCAATAATATAAACTTGTCCCTAACCTTTTAGACCAGGTTTGACCATGATTTATACAATGCTCCAAATACAGACTTCCTGGGAGTAAAAACAATGAATAATAGTGCACCTACAGGGCCTACATTTGAGCCTGTAGAAAGCATTACGTAATTATGCCCATAAAACATGGGGGAAGGGAAGAACACCTTATTATGAAGGAGAGCAAACTGTGTAACTATGTTCGTCCTCATCTCAATAGCACATAATGTATCTTCATTGAGATCAGATGTTAGGGTGTGGTAAAGGGGAGAAATGGAAAGAAATGGAGATCCAGATAGAGCGAGAGCGAGTCGATACTCAGCAAGGGTAATTAATAATGTCATTGATCAGCGCTCACTGCTGTTCTCCTCAAGATGGTGTTTTGAAATGAATTTCCCTGTCATATTTAACCCTGCCTTTGTCAGCCACTGATTGAGAATTATATGAGCCACTGAGGCAACGCCAAAACATATGGGCACAGCCCATAACCTGTCAATGCAGAGTTATGTTTACCTGATTTATGTTTTTCTAATGTTCTCTTCTATATAACGGGACATTCAATCAAGAGCTGTTAGCACTTTGTACAATATATTTTTGGTATTTGTGTGGCCTATTTCCCCCCCTTCAGTGTAAAGTAAAATAATTTAATTTCAAGTGCTGTGGAAGTGAAGAAATAAATAATGAGGTAAAAATAGGATTGTGACAACATTGAATTTAATGGGGTATATGCATTAGGACTTTTAATTTCAGCCAGCCAGCTTCAGCACTTTCGATGAATTGTCTTTCCATTATAAAATTGCCACGTTTAAGGTCTGATTTCTTTAAAAATCAGTGATCCTCACTGCCTGATAGATATACAATAGAGGAATGAACCTACACTGGTCTCACGGTTTAGTTAGGTTATGATTATCATGCCATGGATTCAGTTCAGTACGATATCTCGGTGAATCACGGTGCATTGATGATGCTTTCCATACACATTTTTATATTTTACTTCACAGAACAAAACTGATTGTATTACATTTATATATATATATTATATTTATATATTTTCTTGCAATATTATTTTGTCCTTTAAAACAAACAGTCAGATATATGAACTGTACCTTTAAAAACTCAAGTACACGCACAGAACAACATCATTGATGCATTTATACCAAATAAACAAATGTAAATATCCCGCTCGCTTTCTGAGCTTTGTCGAGCTAGTTCTTACACCTCTATGATTGGTCACGTGCTCAACAGAAAGGACTTCGATTGGCTCTAATACTCTGGCACTGTTCACCGATGAGTGACACTGATAAACGGCAGCAACAATCACAGCTGATCCATGATAGACTCAGAGGAAAAAACTCGCTTTGCAGACACGTGCTCGTGTCTATATCCAGAAGTATCAATGTAAAAGCTGAGAGGGTAGAAAACGTTAACGTTTTTCAGCATTAATGGTGCCATTTCAGCATTAATGGTGCCAGCACAGAAGTGCAAGTGCCAAGGGAACTGAAACAACCCCATACCATGACAGACCCTGGCTATTGGACTTGTTGCTGGTAAAAGTCTGGATGATCCTTTACTTCTTTGGTCCAGAGCACATGGTGCCCATTTCTCCCCAAAACAATTGCCTGAAATACTGATTCACACAGTACACGTTTTTACTGTGTGATGGTCCATCCCAGATGCTGCCAAGCCCTGAGAAGTTGACGGCACTACTGGACACTGTTAACATAGGGCTTCCTTTTGGCACAGTACAATGGTAACTGTCATTATATGTAACTACGTATCGTGGTACTTGACAAAAGTTTGCAAAGGTAGTCCTGGGCCCATGTGGTGATATCACATAGTTAAATGAGGATTCTTGATGCAGTGCAGCGTGAATGATCGGAGATCAGGGTTGTTCAGCTTAGGTTTGTGCTCTTGTCCTTTACACACTGAAATTCCTCCAGATTCCATAAAACTTTTAATTATGTTCTGCACTTTTGAAGGTGAAATATCCAAATGTCTTACTATATTTCTTTGAAGATTATTGTTTTTAAACATTTCAATATTTTTTTCATGTATTTGTTGGCAAACTGATGATCCTCTGCCCATCTTTGCCCCTAAACGACTAGACCTTTCTTTGATGCTGCTTTTGTACCCAATCATAATTATAATTACCTGCTGCCATCACCTGTTTTAAATCACATCATTATTTAACCAATTTACCTGATTACTAGCCCTACTGTAAATTGCTCGTGTCTTAAGTTTGTTTGCAATGTGTTGCTGGTCAAAAGGACAGGAAAGGATATATATATATATATATATATATATATATATATATATATATATATATATATATATATATATATATATATATATATATATATATATATATATATATATATATATATATACACACTAATGGAATGAAGTTGACCAGACAAAACATGAAATGTTTATATTGTCTGCAAACGAAATACAAGTCAAAGTAAATTTGTAAACCACAACTTTCTTTTTGCTTTTGCGTTTTTCAATCAATCAATCAATCAATCAATCAATCAATCAATCAATCAATCAATCAATCAATCAATCAATCAATCAATCAATCAATCAATCAATCAATCAACCAATCAATCAATCAATCAATAAATCAGTCAGTCAGTCAATCAATCAATTGAAATAGCCTGAAATAATAGCCCCTGGGTTAAGCAGTCATATCACATAAGACATGACTATAATATGAGATCTATAAGCAAGTTGATACTGGCTTACTGTAGTTTTATTTATTTATTTATGTATTTCCTAAATAATGCAAATAACAATCAGAACAGGATTAATGTGCCCAATGACTCTAAGAAACATATACTAGTGTTATTCCTGAATGAATCAATGCTGTTGAATGCGACTGGATAATTCAATGATTTACTTAGAAAGGCAGTCAATTGTTTCTTGCTGCTGAATCAATCTGTGTTTTGAATGAATCGTTTGAAAGCACGATTCACTGACTCACTCATTAACTAATTCATGTAGCCTTAGGTAAAATACAATAAAATAAAAAATCACGGTCACTGCCTGTGGTAACATCTCTGCTAAGTGTTGTTACAATATTTTTTACAAAGGT